>JADRCD010177530.1:0-22638 GCA_019843815.1 Montemys delectorum
TATGTTCATGGGCATCTCTTTCTTTAGGTTAGGGAAGTTTTCTTCTACAATTTTCTTAAAGATATTTACTGGCCCATTACCTTGGGAGTCTTCACTCTCTTCTATACCTATTATCCTTAGGTTTGGTCTTCTCATTGAGTCCTGGATTTCCTGGATGTTCTGGGTTAGGAACTTTTTGCTTTTTGCATTTTCTTTGACTGTTGTGTCAATGTTTTCTATGGTGTCTTCTGCTCATGAGATTCTCTTTTCTATCTCTTGTATTCTGTTGGTGATGTTTGCATCTATGACTAGAAATTTCTTTCCTAGGTTTTGTATCTCCTGGGTTGTCTCTCTTTCTGATTTCTTTATTGTTTCTATTTCCATTTTTAGGTTCTGGATGGTTTTGTTCATTTCCTTCACCTGTTTGATTGTGCTTTCCTGTAGTTCTTTAAGGGATTTTTGTGTTTCCTCTTTAAGAGCTTCTAGTTCTTTACTTGTGTTCTCCTGTATTTCTTTGAGGTTGCTATCTACGTCTTTCTTAAGGGCCTGTATCATCATCATGATCAGTGATTTTAGATCTGAATCTTGCATTTCTGGTGTGATGGTGTGTCCAGGACTTGCTATGATGGGAGAATTGGGTTCTGATGATGCCAAGTAACCTTGGTTTGTGTTGTTTATTTTCTTATGCTTGCCCCCCCCCAATCTTGTTATCTCTAGTGCTACCTGCCCTTGCTAATTCTGACTGGAGTCAGTCCTTCCTGTGATCCTGGTTGTATCAGAACTCCTCAGAGTCAGGCAGTCTCTGTGACCCTGTGATTCTGGGATACTGTGATCCTGCCCTTGTTAGAGCACCTGGGAGTGCGGCAGCTTCCTCTGGGTGTGGTGGGACTGGCTGTGGAGCCTGGGCCTAAGATCAGCTCAGGACACCAGCCCAGAGAGACTGGAGGAACTCTGGTGGTGGAGTTCCTGTGTACCTCATCCTGCAGGTCCTAGTTACTCCTGGTGTTGGGACAGATGTTGGGTCCTCCTCACCTCTGATCCTGAGAGTTTCAGAGCATCTGGGAGTGGAGCTTCCTCTGGGTGTTGTGGGACTGGCTGCAGAGCTTGTGCCCAAGGTCCCCTCAGAACACCAGCCCAGAGAGACCAGAAGGTGGCACACTTGTTTAAACTGATTCACCAGAAGATTAGTGTTTATCTTTGTACTATCAATTGTACCTCATTAATCTGTCTTCACTTAGTCAATACCATATTATTCTGACCACTCTAGATATGTTGTGATCTTTGAAATCAGAAAATATGAGCATTCCAAGTTTGTTATTTTTCAAAATTGCATTAACTAAAATTCAGAATGCTCCACAGTGAGTCCCTCATTTATATCAAATACTTCCCATTCATTGCTAGTGACTTTTTTTGAAGAGGGGCAGAAAAATATAGAGATGGTGAACAGAGCTCTATAAAGTTGACTTCTACACATGACACAGAGATTGTATACATCAACTCACAGTAGATGTAGTTACCTAAACAATATTTTCCTAAGACTCAGGCAATATACATTTCACTGTGAATTGAAGATGGGTGGGGGCAACCCATAGTGAATGAGATATTGGCTCTTGATGAATTCTGAGGCAATGAGGCAAGGAGAACCACTTTTCTTTAGAGTTGTAGCTACTGGTATGCTGCTTATGCCCATGTCACTAACTGAACTCTGGGATACTCATACTAATAAAAAATAAGCAGAGTCATGAAGCTTAAAGTTAGATGGGACGGGGGAGTAGCAGAAGCTAGATGGAGGTAGTAGTAAAGGTATACAATTAATATATATCGTAAAAATATGAAAATTCCCAAAAACAAAACAAAAAACCAACTCCTTTTTAAAGTGCTTTCGCTATTCTGGACCACTGCATTCTCATACAGTCTTAGAAACCATGTCACTTTACTCCCCTTTAAGAAATAGAAAGTATTGACTAACTATACTATAGAACCTGTGGAGAAATATTTCTGACTGTGGATATCTTTATTGAAAATTTTCATTTATTTCAATAATGTTTCATTTATTTTATATAATTTAACTAATGTGTTTTATTAATGGACTTTCAATTCCTTTCATTTCCTTTCCAGATTGTTCAGATGTAGTCAGTGAAGATTCAATAATCATTTATATATTAATTGATTGCCCTATAGCCTTGATGCACTTTTTTTTTATAGAGAGCTTTCAGTACATCCTATATTAAATACCATGCCATCTAAAACCAAAAATACTTTTGCTTCTCCCTTTTCAGTTTGGATACTAGGTATATTTGATGTCAGTCTTTTTGTTGATATTTGCTTTTATTTCTTTGTGACATATATGTATATATTAAAGTACATTTTTGTCACAAATGACGGGTACTTATCACTTAGGAAGCACTCCAAAACTAATTTATTCAATGAAATTTTCAGTTTTATATTTATTTCTTATCTGAAATATGTGTGTACATATCAATAAGTGGTATTGTCTATTTTCTGTTAAGCATTACAATGTCTGTGTCTATTCATTTCTTCCTAAATGGCCTGACTGATCAGTAAATTTTGATATATCTCTATTTGTTTGTCATACTTTCTGAAGAGGTGTTCAAAATATTTTTGTTCATTTTTATTGGGCTGTATATATTCTATGTTTAAATTTTTAAAGTTTTATATAATCAAAATATAAGTTATTTTTTTATATTTTTATATTACACCTTCTGATAATTTATAACTTCAGCATGAAGATTTGGTTTGTACAAACTCAATGGCCATAAGAATCATAGAAAATTGGTGAACTGAATTCTACTAATACAATAATCAAAATAGGCCTACCAAGTAACTTGCATTTTCCTTTCTTTTTTTTTTAATTAAATATTTTTTATTTACATTTCAAATGTTACCCCCTTTTGTGATTTACCCTTTGAAAACCCTCTATCCTCTCCCTCCTCCCCCTGCTCAAAAACCCACCCACTCACACTTCCTGGCCTTGGCACTCCCCTATACTGTGGCATAGAGCCTTCACACATCCAAGAGCCTCTCCTCCCATTGTTGTCTGACAAGGAAATCCTCTGCTACATATGCAGCTGGAGCAATGAGAACCACCATGTGTACTCTTTGGTTGGTGGTTTAGTCCCTGAGAGCTCTGATGGTGCTAGTTAGTTCATATTGTTGTTTTTCCTATGGAGCTGCAAACCTCTTCAACTCCTTGGGTTCTTTCTGTAGCTCCTCCATTGGGGACCCTGTGCTCAGTCCAATGGTTGGCTTTGTATTGTGCCTCCACCTCTGTATTTGCTAGGCACTGGAATTGAAGCATTTCACATAGACAACCTCTTATACATACTTTTTTTTTTTTATCCAAAATGTGTTTATTGGGAAGGTTCCCACTCATCTTCAATCGGGGCTCTCAGTGCTGCTTCCTCCTGAAGGAGCATCCTTCTGTCAGCCTTGCTTTTCCACCTGTAGGCTGACAGAGGACAGTGGAGCAGCCAACACACAAGACTACCGTTTGTGCATGGCTAAAGACCGTGGTGATTTTATAGCATCCTGGGCATTTCACATCCATAAAGTAGGAATTGGGGCTCTGCACCAGGCGCTTTTTCTTGTGTTTCCTCTTCTCCTCTTCTGGAGAGGGATGAAGGAGATCCTTTGCGAGAGGCATGTTCTCATAGGGAGGTCGTCACCGCCGGAAAGGCTTATACATACTTCTTAGTCAATCACTTCAGACACAAGCCCAGCCTTTTGTCAAGAATCATACCCACCAAACTATCTAAAACCAATCCAGATACTGATACCCATGAAAAGACTTGTTTATTTCTATCCCAACAAGATCATACCATGTGTTCTCATATATCACATTACCATACATTCCCATACTTGAAAAACGTGGGCCACTCATATCCCACTACAGAGAAAACTTCCTTCCAGCTTCTTAGAAGTTCAACAAGATTTTTCTTTATTTAAAGAAGTGAATATAACAAAACTGACAACAAAAACATGTGGCAGAACTCCTCTGCCATTTGCTTAAACAGATATCTTATCTCTTCTCTGAAAGCCAATACTTAAAAAAGGTTCATTGTGCACTTCACCCTTGTAAATGATTAATGTTTTTCCATACTACACTGATCTTTTAGGATTAAGATAGTGTTTACAAATGACCTAAAAATGGTAGATAGAAATGTGAAAAAATGTCTGGTGGTTTCCACTGAGCTCACTCTGTATAAGATGAGCCTACCAAGGCTGAGTAAAGCTTGTTAGCCAAATGTGTACTATTGATGATATTTACATTGATGATATTTACTATTGATGATATTTACATTGATGATATTTACTATTGATGATATTTACATTGATGATATTTACATTGATGATATTTACATGTTTTTCAACTTTCAAGTTTATCGTGATGTTGCCCTGTTGATTATTTACAATATTCTTCATACAATTCAGGTAAGTTTAGAATGTAAAGAGATTAGATTTTCAAGAACAGAGGAAGACTGCTGATGCACACTGCGCCAAGCCAGAACAAAACACTGAATTTCTAGATTAAATTAGTAAGGAAATTGGTAATAGGCATTTCTACCAGTACTGTAGTACCAAGGATGTGTTTGATCCCTTCCAAAAAAACAGGAGCCTATTTGATGCAATTCAGAGCAGGGGCTTTTTTTTTTTTTTTATTTCAGCTAACTCAGGCCCTTCCAACTCACTGCTATCATGCAGGATGGTTTGGCAGTAGGAGAGCCCCAAGTCTTTATAGTAAGCAGCAATTTAATTGGAAACCTAATGTGTCTTTTAACATAATTGACTAGTGCTGGGAGTTATATCATAAACTTAATTTCTGCTCCACTCTGAGTAGTGGTCATTAGGCAGGGGTTGGGCTTTTAACTTGGGAGTACAGGTTTGTTGGGGAAATAATCTGGAGTCACTGGTCTTGTTTGGGCTTAGCCTAGAAACTGGAGTTAGGCTCAGTTTTGTTGGAGAGAAACTCAGAATCTAATACTAGGTACCAGTGTGTTAGTTTTCCTGAGTTCAAACTTAGGACAGGTTCTCTAAAATGGAGTCTGAACTTAAAAGATTTGGCCTCTTAAATTTATTAATATCTTGTCATCAACTTGAGCATGCTTCCCAAAATGTTCTAATGCATTCTGTTTTTAAGTATGTTTTTTAGTCACCTATTTTCATTTCAAAGACAACTGTAAGTACATAACAATCCATAGGTCTAACACGACATTAGTAAAAAAAATTTGTTATTCCTGATCAAAGCATACTAACAAAATTAAGTCAAATAACAATTTAAACTTAATCATGAGATTCATCAGGCACATCTGCTTATAGCTGAAATAAATGGAAATGCATTTTTTTCTTCCTAATCTATTTGATCATTGCCCACTTACCAAATGAACTACTTTTTGACAGCAAGTCAGAAAATGTTATGTATGTTACTATAAAAAATATCTCCAAGACTGGCCAGGCGGTGGTGGCACATGCCTTTAATCCCAGCACTTGGGAGGCAGAGGCAGGTGGATTTCTGAGTTTAAGGCCAGCCTGGTCTACAGAGTGAGTTCCAGGACAGCCAGGGATATACAGAGAAACCCTGTCTCAAAAAAGTATCTCCAAGAGTTTTTGTTTGTGTGGTTTGGTTTATTAATACAATTTTTCTCTGCATAGCTCTGACTCTTTTGGAACTTTTTCTATAGAACAGATTTGTCTCAAACTCATAGAGTTGCATACTCCCTGCCTTTCAAGTATTTGCATTGAAAATATGAGGCACCATTCTGGGTAAATGTCTCCAGTTTTAAGGAGACCAAAAACGGGAAAATATAAAATGTTTCTTTCAACTTTGGCTTTCATTTCATTGTGAATGATTCTTAAATAAATTATATTTATCTAATATAGAATACTTTATATAATCATATTTAAAAGTGATAGTTTCTCTATAATCTAAAAATTAAATATATTACTCATTTCTAAATGGCAAAATCATAATACTTGACCCTGATTATTTGGAGTATACTCTTATGGATGTAATGCCTATGTGTAGTTCATCTCAATAATTTCATGAGAAGATCTTGCATGTAGAGGCTCTTTGGAGTCTTCACACAAAAATACTACTCTGTTTCAACTGAGATGTACAGTTCAGTATTATTTTCTAGAGAAACTCAAACTAAGAATCTGGATATCTAATAACAGAATAGCATGTAGTACAGTGGACTCTTTAAATCCAAGTTGCTTAGAGCTCTACGAACTTCTCCATGTTTAAGTGTCTGGAGCACTTATTGGTTAAGCTGAATGAGAGAGAGGGAGAGAGAGAGAGAGAGAGAGAGAGAGAGAGAGAGAGAGAGAGAGAGACAGAGAGAGAGACTGAAGTTAAAATTTAAGTCAGTTACTGAGATGCTTCAGTTCCATGGGAGATAATTTGAAATGCTAATGCTAAATGACTGACTGCCTATGACCACCTGGTTCAGTGTCTCTAGATTATAGGCTGCTAGGCAGGCATGAAAACATGAAAGACCACCCGTGCCAATCACAAGTTTTGAGATTTTTGGTGTTTGAACATGCTCTACATGGATGGTTCTATGCAAGTTCCTCTTCAGGCACAGTCCACATGCCCTACATGTATATGGATGCATTGTGTGTATGTGTGTGTGTGTGTGTGTGTGTGTGTGTGTGTGTGTTTGTGTGATCCAGATGACAAGTTTGGATGTCTTCTTCATAAAAATTACACATCTCCTCTAAGGCAAAGTCACTCATTGATTTTGAGCTTACAATGTAAGTTGTACTAGTTGTTCAGTAAGTCCAAAAAAAAAAAAAATCTTCCTGTCTCCATCTCCCCAGGGCTGGAACTAGAAGTATGGCCTATGATGTTCATCTTTTTATGTATTGTTTTGGATTAATTCAAGTCCTCCTGTTTGTGAGGCAAGCATTAAACTGACTGAGCTGTCAATCATTTATAAATATACAGACAAAGTTCATGAAGAAAATACAAATTAAACAAACTGAATAAGAGTAATATGAACCAAACAGTGGATGCAGGAGAAGAAATTTTTAAGACTAAAATATTATAAGCTGAAACAAAGATTTAATGCTATTAAACGAACAAGAGAAATTTGAAAACACAAGGAAAAGTATTAATTTAAAAATATGAATGATGAATACAGTAAGTTTAAATATTATTAAACCAAAACCAAAAAATTTGAAGACACAAAGGAAAGTGTTAGGAATTTTAAAATGTGAATGATAACTCCAATAAGTCCAAATACAACTCTGAAAGAGTTTCTAATACATCAGCATAAGCAAGCAGAGAAAAGACATGAGTAGAAGAGAATCTGCAAGCTAGTTCATACTTTGAATAAGCAGTGTTAGAAAAAATAGAAGTATGGAAGCAGGAAGTACTATTCAAAAAATAATTAGAGAATACTTAAAGAACATAAATTCATGAATTTACAGATTGAAGAGGTTCACAGTTTGATACCTCAATAGAATTTTAACATAATTATATCAGAATATGTAACCTTGAAACAGCATTATCTTTAAACCAAAAAGAGTATTCTAACAACCTGTAGAGACCTAAAGGAATTCATACCAAAGATTAAGAATACAAAATCTTTGACTAATACACAGGTATCAAAGTCACATATTGTGTTGATGTGAATCCACTATCCTTGCAGTTATAGAAGTAATTGTTTCCTCCATTCATACTCAAACCTACATGGAGATATGACTGACTTGCCAGTCATTTGTTAAAGTTGAATTCACGGTGGTTTTCAAGGAATCTATGTGAGCCCTGATTGCATCCTGACATGTGGCACCATGTAGACATTACCAACTCACTGCTTACCCCAGAATACATTTGAGGACAGATACAAATGTAACTTCCTTTCTCATTGACACATATGATGATGTCATTTTTTTCAGGAATCAGAAATGCATTCATCCAATTCCAAGTCACAATGCCCCAGGTGGGCAGTCTCTGGATGACTTTTCCTTCAGTCTCTAATCCACACGTTGTATTACCTCTGTGGGTTGTATTATAGGTATTCTGTACTTTTTGACTAATGTCTAGTCATCAGTGGGTACATGCCGTGCATGTACTTTTCAGTCTCGGTTGCCTCACTCAGGATATTTTTTAGTTCCATCCATTTGTCTGCAAAACTAATGATGCCCTCATTTTTAGTAGCTGAATAGTGTTCCATCCTGTAAGTGTATCACATTTTTTGTATCAGTTCTTCAGTTTAGGGACCACTGGGTTGTTTCCAGTCTCTGGCTATTATGAATAAAGTCATTTGAACAGGGTGGTCCATTGTCCTTATGGTATGATGGATGATTTGTTGGGTATAAGCCTAGGAGCTCTAGAGCTGGATCTTCAGGCAAAACCATTTTCAATTTTCTGGGTAACCACCAGATTGGTTTACAGAGTGTTTGTGTCAGTTTGTAATCACACCTGCAACACAGAAATACTCCTCTTATTCTCAATACTCCACAACATGTGCTGTCACTGGAGTTTTTATCTTAGCCATTATTATAGATGTAAGGTGGAATCTCAGTGACATTTTGGTTTACATTTCCCTGATGATGTAAGATGATAAACCTTTTCTTAATTCCTTCTCAGTCATTTGAATTTTCTCTGTTGAGAATTCTGTTTAGCTAACTCATTTGTTTTGACTCTTCAAGCTGTGCTTTATTCAGAGAGCCACCCATCTGGAAGTACAGAGATCTGAAACGCTAATATGCTCTCCCCTCTCCTTTCCAGCTGGCACTTTGAGTAGAGAGTGGAGATCAAAGTAATCAATCACTCCAACACCTTGTCCCTCTGGCAGGCAGTACACCTTGTCTGGAGCTCCTGGCGTTAGCAGTGTTTCTTCTCTTGCACTTTCCTTTATAATCAAATTTCTTTGTGTAGCAGAAGTTCACATATTACCAAGGCCATTGAGCCTTATGCTCCTCTCAAATTGTCACTTAGGTTAATTGGATTTTTATGTTTTGGAGTCTAACTTCATGAGTACTTTATATATTTTGGATATTAACACTGTATCAGATGGAGGGTTAAGGAAGATCACTTTTCTAATTTGTTATCGCTTTGTCTTATTGACAGTGTCCTTTGCCTTACAGGAGCTTTTTATTTTCTTGGGGTCCCATTTTCTATTGACCTAAGAGCCTGTGCCATTGGTATTCTGTTGAGGAAAATGTCCCTTGTGTCAACAAGTTTGAGGCTACTTCACACTTTCTCTTCTATTAGATTCAGTGTATTTTGTTTTATGTGGAGCTCCTTAGTCCACTTGGACTTGAGCTGTTTGCTCTGTGATAAACACAGATCAACTTACACTCTATTACTTGCAGACCACCAGTTAGCCCAACACTATTTGTTGATTTTATTTTTTTACTGTATACTCTTAGCTTCTTCTCAAACATAACATATCCATAGGTGTGTGGGTTAATTTCTAGGTCTCCAATCCTATTCCATTGATCCACATATCTGTGTCTGCATTAATAACATGCAGGGTTTTCTCATTATTGCTCTGTAGTACAGCTTGAGGTAAGGGTGGTGAGTCCCCCCTGTTGATAATTATTTTTGCTATCCTGGGTTCTTTGTTTTAAAACATAAAGTTGAAAATTTTTCTTTTGATGTGTATAAACAATTGTGTTGGAATTTTGATTGTGATTACTTTGAATCTGTAGATTACTTTTGGAAAAATGGCCATTTTAATATGTTAATTCCACAGATCCCTTAGCATGGGAGATCTTTCTATATTTTGCAGTCTTCTTTGATTTCTTTCTGGAGGGACTTGAAGATTTTGTCATACAAATATTTGACTTGCTTGATTAGGGTTACACTAAGATATTTACTATTATTTATAGCTACTATAAAGGATATTGTTTTCCTAATATCTTTCCCACACAGTTTATCATTTGTATAAATAAAAGCTATTGACTTTTTTGAATTGATTTTAAATTCTACCATTTTGTTGAAGGTTTTTTGTTGTTGTTTTTGTTGTTGTTGTTTTGTTTTTTATCAGTTGTAGTTCTCTTGTAGAATGTTCAGATCGCTTATGTATATTACCATATCATATAGCAATAGCTTGACTTTTTCCTTTCCAATTTGAGTCCCCATGATCTTCTCATATGGTCTAGTTGCTCTAGCTAGAATATCAAGTACAATATACTGAATATATTGGGAGAGAATGAGAATCCTTCTCTTATCTCTGATTTTAGTGGGATTGCTTTAAGTTTCTCTCCATTTAACTTGACATTGGCTCTTGGTTGCTATATATTGCTTTTATCATGTTTGGGTATGTGTCAAAAATTCCTGGCCTTTGCATGACTTTTAACATAAAGAGGTATTATATTTTGTTAAATGGTTTTTCAGCAAATAATGAGATGATCAGCCATTTTGTTTTCTTTCAGTTTCTTTACATACTGGATTAAGTCAATGGATTTCATGCATTGAACCATCCCTGGATCCCTGTGATGAAGACTACTTGATCCTGATGAATGATATTTTTGATGTGTTTTAAAATTAGGTTTATAAGGCTCACAGCCATTCACTGAACTGAGCACATGGTCCCCAATGAAGGAGTTAGAAAAGGTTCTATGAAGCGGAAGGGTTTGCAGCCCCTTAGGACGAACAACAATTACCAACTAGTACCCTCAGAGCTCCCAGGGACCCAACCACCAATCAAGGACTATACATGGTGGGACTAAATGTTCTGGCAGCATGTGTATAGTAGAGGATTGCAAATTCGATCATCTATAGGAGGAGAGGACCTCAGCCTTGTGAAGGTTTTGTGCCCCAGTGTAGGGGAATGCCAGGGCCAATAAGTGGGAGAGGGTGGGGTGGCAGGCACGAGGATGAGGGGGGAGGCAAAAGGGGTTTGTTCTTGTTGTTTTTGTTTGTTTGTTTTTTGGAGGGGAACCTGGGAAAGGAGAAATTTACATGTAAATAAAGAAAATATCTAAAAAAAAAATAAAATTAGGTTTATGAGAATCTTTTAATATCATTTAATTTTTGAGGTGAAATTTCAAGTTTTCTTTCATCAGATATTCTTTTTTAATCAATTATTTTAATTTGTTAATCTTACAAATTAGAAGGAAGGTTCCCCCCCCCCCCATAGATCTTCTTCACATTCTTCCTCCCCTTTGCCTCTGAGAGAGTGCTCCAGCACCCAGATATCCCCCTTCCCTGGGTCCTCAAATCTCTTCAGGGTTATGTGCATTCTCTCCAGCTGAGGCCATATAAGGTAGGAATTTAGTTGCATATTTTTGCATTGATATTCTTAATGAAATTGGTTTGAAGTTTTCTTGCTTTGTTTGCTCTGTGTTTTTTAGGTAACTGACTTCTTAGCATGAATTGAGTAGTGTTCCTTCTTTTTCTGATTGTGGAACATTATGAGAAATTTTGTTATTAGCCCCCCCCCCCCCTTTTTTTTTAAGTCGGGTAGAATTCCACACTAAAAGATTTCTGGCTCTTGGGTTTTGTTTGCTTGTTTTTTTGTTTTATTTATTTATTTATTTATTGCTTTTGTTGTTATCGTTGTTGTTTTCATTGGGAGAATTTTAATAACTGGTCCTATTTCCTTAGGGATTATGGGATTGTTTAGATAGTTTACTGATCTTGATTTAACTTTAGTATGGGTTATCTGTCTAGAAAATAATCTATTTCATCACAATGGAAAACTTTTTAAAAATGTTTCTTCTTTTAATTACTCTTAGGAATTAGTTAAAGAACATATATCCTAGACTATAATAAAGGGACAAAAATAGAATCATAAGATCTAGGAATAAGGTATTCAAATTCAAGAACAAGTTTAGGAAAGTGTCTAGAGTTACTGTGAATAATGATGATGAACAAGGAGCTCAGGGAAAGTTTCAGGATAAGGACATCCAAACCAACTCGCTAATGTGTTTGAGCATATAATAACATTTTTTCCAAAGAGTTTATTGTATTATTTTTTTATATATGGATATTTGTTTATTAATGAATTAGGAAAAATAAGCTACATATTTTTTATTTTTATCATTTGGAACAATTTTTATATTTAAATATATTTTGATCATATTCTTCCCCTCCCTATAAGTCCTTCCAGATGCTTTCCTTTTCCTCCCCACCAAATTTTAATTTGTTTCTAAAAAGGAAACAAACAACCCATATAACCACAATCCCTCCCAAAATCAATAAAATACCACCTAATAAGAAGAACAAGAAAAAACATTAAAGTGTAACCAAATAAAGCACACAAAACTTTGGAGATGATTCATTGTTGCTCAGTTACCATTAATCTTGAGGCCTGTCCTGCAGTGAATGTTGTTCTATTGATGTAGTTTAAATTTCACTCTTTCAGCTGATGTAAGAACTTTTCAGTTGTTAAATTTTACCCTAAGGATTTGGTTTTCATTCAATAAGTCATCATTTCTTTTATTGTTCTTTTTTTCTTCTTTTAAAAATATTAACAACAAAACATAAAGTATAATTTTCATATTGAAGTCAGAAAGGACAAGCCAACAAAAGTAATACAGTCCAAGAGAAGGCACAAGAATCAGAAATCCATTCATTTGCACTCTAATGAATTCCATCAAATCATTAAACTGGAACTAATATCTACACAGAGGACCTGGTGAATGCCTGAGTAGGCCTTGTGCATATGGCTTCAGTCTTTGTATATCATATGAGACGTACTCACCATCATCATGTTGCTTTACCAGCAGATCTCAACTTGTGGATTGACACCCCTTTAGTGGTGGTATATCCTGAATATCAAATGTTACATTAAAATTCACAACAGTAGCAAAGGAAAAGTTGTAAAGTAGAAATGAAATATTTTTTGATTGGGGGGGTCATCAGAACATAAGAAAATGTATTAAAGGATTGAAACAACAGGACAGTTGAGAACCATGGCTTTAGAGGACCTTGTTTTTTTAGTGTCTTCCATCTCATCTGAATCTCTGACTCTTGAGCTCTTAGAGGAGGGATTCAACAAAGACATGTGATTTAGGATTGAATATCCTAAGGTCATTCAGTCTCTGTGTAATATCTGGCTGTATATGTCTATATTTGTTTTATTTTGGTATGAGAGAAACTTCTTTGATGATGACTGAACAAGACACTGACCTATCATTAAGGACATTTTATCATTACATGTTTTCCCCTTTTCTTAGATCAGTATTATTTGGGCTATCTAGTCTCAGATTCACAGGTACCTTCATCGTGTAGAGTATGATTTCCATGTCTTGGAATGGACTTTAAGTGAAATCAGTTGTTGTTTGGTTATCCCCACAAGCTTTGTTCAATCATGCCCCAACATATCTTATAGGCAGGATGCCACTGGTGACCAAAGGGTATTTGGCTGGCTTTGTGTTTACATTCCTACTTTTACAATAGGCCAAGTACTTTCCTATAACAAAACACTAGAACACAGAATGAGGAAGACTCTAATAAGTACGAACATGACATCTCCATATTCAATGAGTTTTGTTTATGTTGTCCTCAATAACAGGACCGTGGTATCAGTTTCTGAAGAAGAATCCTTGCAACATTCTGGGTTGTTTGGAAAATCCTAGAGGATACCTTTGGCCAATAACTCAGTTAGTGTAACCCAAATTCCAATACTGGAAACTTCATCTGATGACAAGTGGTAGGCTGTTAAGATTCTAACTCTCCAAGTATTTGGCTATTTAATTTAGGTCTCATTAATATGTGTATCTACTTTAGAAAGATTCTATTGTAGATGTAATGTGATTATATACTGTTTAAAGATTATCCTTGTATTATTAAAATGCTAATTTATCTGCCCCTGTATCTGGCTGTAATCTGGACATAGCATTGTAATGCTTTTTCTAAATATCTCTTGTCTGAACATTGTGTAAACATTGTTCTCCCTTTTTCATTATTTTTTCAACAAATACTGATCAGCCATTCAATTGCTGAGCAGAAGAGGGAATAGGGCTGGACTTCCAATTCCATCCAGGGGACAGGTAGAGAGAGATGAGGAAGAGTGCATTTACCATGAGGTGAGTTTCAGAGAGACACCTTGAGAACATACCTGGAACAGAGAAAGCCAGACCGATATTAAAATGCGTGTATCTAAGAGACTGGCTTGGATTTAGCCTAATTAGCACAGAGGAATAGTATGGATTGATAACTACTCAGATACTGTGTTGTAAGGATTGTTAAATAAATATTTGTCTCATTTATTTGAGAGCTAGGCAGGACCAAGAACAAACAATCACTTTTAAATCTGCAGTAACATTTAGCATCCACTACTGGGCATATATCCCAAGCTTATATAACTTCTGGGTGAATAGAAAAAAAAGGGGGGGGAGTCACTTACCAACAGCAGTGAGAATAAGCAGATGCTCATAAGCTTTTTGGATAGAAGCCAAGAGAAGCAGCTCAGCGGAGGCAGAAAAAACTTTCCTTATGAACAAAAAGAAAGGGAAGAACTGACTTACATTGTGGTGCCAAAACATAGACTAGGAGAAGACACAAAAGAATTCCAAAGCAGTCAAACTTCTAATCAGGTTAAAAAATTAAAGTTATTTAATTAAAAAAATCTGGATATAAAATTTCACATGAAAGTATGAATAATTTGAAATTAATAGATTTAAATAAAATAGACACATAAAGATGAAAGGAATAATAATAGAGAATTCATGGAATGTATATAAGGATCTTTTAAATGGTTCAGTGGTAGAAACAAAAGAGAAAGAGTAAATAACTTACCTCAAATGGACACTTTACCAATTATTAGTATTACAATTCTGATACCCCTTATCTTTGTAATCAAAATGTCTTTTCATGCCTTCTCAAAGAAAAGAGATTTATAAGAATGGGGAAAATGGAAAAACAGAGCCTTAGAACTAATGTGAAGATAAAACATAGAGGAAAATTAGAAAGAATTATAAAGTTGAGAAAGATACCAAGATAGAGACATAGAAAGTCAGTGTAATGCACAACCATATAATAAAGATCAGAAAAACCAGCAAACAGTTGTTAGAAAACAAACCCTAGTTTATTGAGTTAATATGCAGTAAATACCAGCAGATGGTGAAAATCAGCAAGAATATAAACAATTTGGGTGGCAACATAGAGATGTGTTAAATCTGAGAAATTTTAAACAATGTAACAGAATTTAGAATGCATTCATTATTTGTGAAACAAATATTAATTTTTTAGGTAATTTGAAATAAAATAATCCCTCAAAACTGCAAAGATATAATAGCAATATTAGAACTTGGGTCCCAATTATAACAATTTTCATGGTTGAGAGAAGAGGCTAGGGAGAAAGAACTGAGAAATAGGACCAGAAGTATTAATATTTCTCAATTTCAATTACTAGGCAGAGCTCAATATGTAGAATTACATATGCAAGTCTTATAAGATGTGGAAATCTTCCCACTATGTCACTTGGTAGCTTTAAATGCATGAGACAAGGTTGAAGATGAACTGTGTAATTGTATTACACAAGGTGTTAAAAAATATTCACTGTTTTTTATTTTTTTGGTTTTGTTTTTTGTTTTTTGACTTCTGCTATACCTAGAAGTATACCAGATAGACTAGTTAGGAAAACAATAATTGAATATTTAGCTTTCAAAAATTCTAGTGCTTAATTCAAAAATATGAGTAGGTACTGAAAAATATAAGTACCAAAAGATTAGTAGATTAGGAATATAGTTAATGTTGTATCTCATTCATATGATATGAATTTGATAGAAGTGAATGCTAAAGATTTTGAGAAAATCAAACTCTCAAATGTCTTAATTGTGATGAGTACAATCATTTAAAAAAGAATTATAAAGAGGAACAAACTATGCTCTGTAGAATATGCAAAAGGTATGGCAAAGGCCAACAATAGACTAATCAATGTATATAAACAAAAGACAAATGGGGTAACTGCATGTCTGTAAATGCCCAAAGGGACCTCTTGTAAGCCCCAATACCAAATTCAAAACAGCTATTTTAGGGCAATAGCAGAGGTAGATTGTCATCCACAAAGCAATTATGCCACATAGCTCCAAAAATAGCCATTAAAAACCCAATATTAGATTTTAAAAAAGGAGTGAATTGTTGCAAATGTGAAATTTTATTACAAGAACCAAGCAGTTTTATAATTACTTCAATATATATATGTGGGGCAGTGAGCAGTTCTGACAGCTGGGGTCCAGTAGAGTGACTACCTGGGAATCCCGGAGACCCAACTGAGCAAAGTAAATTTGTTCACAAGGGACGGTAGGAATTCGGTGATAGCTCCTGATATGATGGCTTAGATTTCAGCCCAAACCCCTCACAGCTGCCCCTGCTCTATCAGGCAGACAGTGCCCCAAGCTCCCAGAATTCTAGCTGGACCTTACATACAGTCATCTGACCATAAGCCAGATATACCACACCCCATACAATAAAAGGGGTGGTTTGCCCCCTCCTCACTCTCTTACTCTCCCTCTCTCTCTCTCTCACTCTTCTCCTCTTGCTCTTTACTTTCTACTTTTACTTCCTCTCCCTCACTCTCTTACTCTTCTCCTCTCACTCTCCCTCTCTTGCTCTCTCTCTCCTCTCTGCTCCTTGTTCTCTTCTCATGCTTTCTCCTTCTCCATTCTCTCTCTCTCTCCTTCATCTCCTTTCTTTCTCTCTATTCAACCAGCATATTCTATCCTTCCTACAATAAAGTAACTCGTTTATACATTGCCTCCTTTTTAGCTAACTCACTGTGCAGCAACAGGTCATACCCCAGGGAGAGGGAGAGACTTGGGCCTCAGCAGCAGGCCCCTTGCCTCCAGGAAGAGAGAGAGAGAGAGCCACAGTCAGGCCTCAGCCCAGGCCGCTCCCCTGCCTTTGGAACAACATATGTATATATGAATACTTTTTATACATATGCAAACAAGCCAAATCATGTACTCTTGGTTTATAGCTGTAACTCCTCACTTACCTATGCTATACTATTCCACATCTTTCTGACTTGTATGTCTTTAAAGAAATTAAATTTTAATATTGATTACTGAGTCTTATACTATTTCTTGTTATATGTAATTCATGTTGTAATAGTAACTAATGCTATTTAGAATACATAAAGTACTTTACCAGAATAGTACACAATCCTCCTAAAATATTGTGAAGAAGTCATCCTTAAACTACATATACATGAAAAATAAACCTTGGAACAGTTGAATAGTTCACCCATATCAAGCAATTAGTAAAAATGTGCAAACCCAGGACTTAAAATACATGTCTAGATTAATGTATGTTCTTGCATCTGCTGAAAAAAACAATTGTTCCTTCATACTGAGGCTGTTGCTTTCCTGGAATCTGAGACTTTCTGGTTGCTACCCCCAGTTTCCCATTCCCCATTGCTACATGACTCTGTTCCGTTTCTTGATCCTCTGTACATCTCCTCCATCTCTTCCCATACCTGAATCTTCCCATCTTTTTCTCCTCTAGCTCTTCTTCTCCCAAACCCCTTCCACCCACTACTTCCCTTGATTATTATTCCCCCTTCTAAGTAGGACTTAAGCACCCACACTTTGCTCTTCTTCCTCTTGAGCTTTAAGAGGTCTGTGAGTTGTATCATAGGTATTCCACATGCTTTGCCTAATATCCACTTATCAGTGGGTACATATAATGTGTGGTCTTTTGTGACTGTGTTACACACTCAGGATGATGTATTTTAGATCCATCCATTTGCCAGAAAATTTCATGAAGTCATTATTTTAATAGTTGAGTAATATTCCATTGTGTAAATTTACCACATGTTCTGTATCAATTCCTCTGTTGAGGGACATCTGGGTTATTTGCAGGTTTGGGCTATTATAAATATGCCTACTGTGAACATATTGGAGCATGTGTCCTTATTATATGTTGGAGCGTCTTCTGAGTATAATCCCAGGAGTGGTATAGCTGGGTCCTTAGGTAGTACTATGTCAAATTTTCTGAGGAATTGCCAAACTGATTTCCAGAGTGGCTGTACAAGCTTGCAATAACAACAGCAATAGAGGAATGTTCTTCTTTCTCCACATCTTTGCCAGCATCTTTTGTCACCTGAGTTTTTGATCTTAGCCATTCTGACTAGTGTGATGTGGAATCTCAGGCTCCTTTTGATTTACATTTCCTTGATGACTAAGGATATTGACCATTTCTTTAGGTGATTCTTGGCCATTCAATATTCCTCAGTTGAGAATTCTCTATTTAATTCTGTTCCCCATTTTTAATAGGGTTTTTTGGTTCTCTGGAGACTACCTTTTTGAGTACTTTGTATATATTGGATATTGACCTTTACTGGATGTAGAATTGGTAAAGATCTTTTCACAATCTGTTGCTATTTTGTCCTGTTGACTGTTTCCTTTGCCTTACAAAAGCTTTACAATTTTATGAACTCCCATTTGTCAATTCGTGATATTAGAGAATAAGCCATTTGTTTTCTGTTCAGGAAAATTTTCCCTGTATTTGAGGTTTTCCCCCACTTTCTCTTCTATTAGATTCAGTGTATCTGTTATTATGTGGAAGACCTTGATCCCTTTGCACTTCAGTTTTGTACAAGGAGATAAGAATGGGTCAATTTGCATTCTTCTACATGTTGACTATTGTTAAATTAGCTCCATTTATTGAAAATGCTGTCTTTTTTCCACTTGTATTAGTTAGGGTTCTCTAGAGTCACAGAACTTATGGTAGTCTCTGTATAGTAATGGAATTTATTGATGACTTACAGTCAGTAGTCCAACTCCCAACATTGGTCAGCAGCAGCTGTGAATGGATGTCTAAGGATCTAGCAGTTGTTGTGACTTACAGTCTGTAGTCTAACTCCCAACAATGGTCAGCAGCAGCTGTGAATGGAAGTCCAAGGATCTGGCAGTTGCTCAGTCCCACAAGGCAAGTAGGCGAAGTAGAATGAGCCTTTCTTCTTCAAACATCCTTATGTAGGTCTCCAACAAAAGGTGTGGCCCAGATTGAAGGTGTGTACCACCACACCCTTAATCGCAGATGACCTTGAACTCAGATATCTTCCTGTCTTAATCTTCTGTGATTCATAGTCACTATGCCTCAAGATCTCCATGCCAAGATTCAGGTCAGAAACTTGTATCTCTTAGCCTCCAGATTAGGGCCACAGGTGAGCCTTCCAATTCTGGATTGTAGTTCATTCTAGATATAGTCAAGTTGACAACCAGGAATAGCCACTACAACCCACCCCTTGTCAACTTGACACAAATATGTCATGTCCACATGAAACAATAACAAGATCATGAATATGCCTAACATGATATAACTATTCCTCATACAATTGCAAATGTATTTGTAAATTTACAATGGGGAAATGTCCCTCAGGAACATTATTTTAGTGTCTCAACTTAAATACCAATTGATGTTAAATAAATTGGAAAAAAGATAAATGTATTCTTAACAGTATTCTTAACAAAATAAGACAGAAGCCAAGTATTACCAATGAGGTATTAGTTTATAATCCTCATTTATGCAACTGATTATGTGGCCTTAGCTAGTATTTATAACTACCTTCCTCTACTACCCATTCTTTATTTCCTCCACCCTCTGCAAGCACCTCAGCAGGTCTTGGCTCTTTTCCTGGAGGATTGACCCATACCTTCATTCCTGATGGGTCTGCATCCTTTGTCATCCTGCTTGGATTAGGCTGTTGTAACTTCCCATTGACTTTAATCACAGGACATGAAGTACTAAGAGACGCCCTAAGGGATCTCCTGCACTCTAGACATAATCTTGCTTACCTCTATTGTGAAGAGGCAATCCGATTTCTCCATAGTAATATGGATCTATCACTCCTCCTAATATTGTTATTCCTTTCTTAGTCTGTTGGTTTGAGGGCATTAGAAGCCCAAAATGACCAAGGGAAGTCTGAGCTTCTAGTTCAATGGAATGTTTGTTGTGATTCCAGATAGGAGAACTTCCCTCTCTGGAACCAAAACTTCTAGGCCCCCAGTACCTAGAGTTGTGGGGAAAGGAAGCAAATATTTTCCTAGAGGGTCACTAGGAGTGATAGTGAGTGGAACTATTCCCTTTCCACACCTTGATGCCTGGACTCATGGATCCTGGCTATGGGAGAAACTGTACCATATATTGAACACTTATTCAAAGTATATATTGCCTTCTGAAGAACTCTGCACCAACCCTCCATGCTGTTGCCACTTAATTGGTGCTGTAACTGTCTTTAAAAGGTCATTCCATCTTTCTATCAGACCAGCAGCTTCAGGATGATGGGGAACATGGGAAGACCAGTGGATTTCATGATCATTGGCCCACTGTCCCACTTCTCTGGCTGTGAAGTGAGTTCCTTGGTCAGAAGCAATACTGTGTGGGATACCATGATGACAGATTAGGCATCCTGTGAGTCCATGGATAGTGGTTTTGGTGGAAGCATTTCATTCAGGGAAAGCAAATCCATAACCAGAATAAGTGTCTACTTCAGTAAGAACAAAGTATTGTACTTTCCACGGAGGAAGTGGTCCAATGTAGTCAACCTGCCACCAGGTTGCTGGCTGGTCACCTTGAGGAATGGTGCCATATGTGGAACTCAGTGTTGGTTTCTGTTGTTGGCAGTTCTGGCATTCAGCAGCAGCTATAGCCAGGTCAGCCTTTGTGAGTGGAAGTCTGTATTGTTGGGGCCAAGTATAACCTCCATCTCAGCTACTATGGCCACTTTGTTCATATGCCCATTGAGCAATGACAGGGATGGCTGGGGAAAGAGGCTGATTGTCCCCTGAATGGGTTATCCTATCCACTTCATTATTGAACTCTTCAGATGAAGTCACCTTATGGTGAGCATTTACATGGACACAAATATCTTCACATCCTTTGGAGAGATCTATCCACATACCTCTTCCCCAGATGTTTTTCTCACCAATTTTCCAATCATGATTTTTCCAGGTCCCTGACCCTCCAGCCAATCCATTTGGCTACAGCCCATGAATCAGTGAACAATCATACATCTGGCCATTTCTTCTTCCAAACAAACTGTAATACCATGTGTACTGCCCAAAATTCTGCCCACTATGAAGATTTTCCTTCACCTGTATCTTTCAGGGTTGTCCTGGAAAGGGGTTGTAATGCTGCAGCTGTCCACTTCTGGGTGGTGCCTGCATAATGAGCAGAGCCATCAATAAACCAGCTCCTAGTCTTCTCTTCTTCAGTCAGCTGATCATAGGGAACACCCCGTGAGGCTATAGTTGCATGCTTGGCAGCAGATGGCATTCTAACAGGAATAGAAACCATAGGCATTTGAGCAACTTCTTCATGTAACTTGTTTGTGCTCTCAGAATCTGATCTGTTCCGATCATGTATATACCACTTCCATTTGATAACAGACTGCTGCTGTACATGTCCTACTTTATGCCTTGAAGGGTCTGACAGCACCCAGCTCATGATGGGTACTTCAGGTCACATACTAATTTGGTGTCCTATTGTCAAACATTCAGTTTCTACTAAGGCCTAATAGCAGGTCAAGAGCTGTTTTTCAAAGGGAGAATAGTTGTCTGAAGATGATGGTAGAGATTTGCTCCAAAATCCTAAGGGTCTCTTCTGTGATTCACCTACAGGGGCCTGCCAGAGGCTCCAAACAGCATCTCTATCTGCCACAGATACCTCAAGTACCATTGGATCTGCTGGATCATATGGTCCAAGTGGTAGAGCAGCCTGTACAGGAGTCTAGACCTGTTGAAAAGCCTTCTCCTGACCCCACACAAAGCTAGCAGCTTTCCGAGTCACTTGGTAAATGGGTCTGAGTAGCACACCCAAGTGAGGAATGTGCTGTCTCCAGAATCCAAAGAGACCCACTAAACATTGTGCTTCTCTCTTGGTGGTGGGAGGGGCCAGGTGCAATAACTTATCTTTCACCTTAGATGGACTATCTCTGCATGCCCCATACAACTGGACTCCTAAAAGTTTCACTGAGGTAGATGGTCCTTGAATTTTGGTTGGATTTATTTCCCATCCTTTGATACACATATGTGTTACCAATGAGTTCAAAGTGGTTGCTACTTCCTGCTCACTTAGTCCAATCAGCATAATGTCATCAATATAGTGCACTAATGTGATATTTTGTGGAAGAGACAAACTATCAAGATCCCTTCGAACTAAGTTATGACACAGGACAGGAGAGTTAATATATCCTTGAGGCAAAACTGTAAAGGTATACTGCTGGCCTTGCCAACTGAAAGCAAATTGCTTCTGGTGGTCCTTATGGACAGGTACTGAGAAGAAGGCATTTGCCAGATGAATGGCTGCATACCAGGTACTGGGAGCTGTGTTAATTTGCTGAAGTAAAGAAACTACATCTGGCCAGGCAGTGGTGGCCCATGCCTTTAATCCCAGCACTTGGGAGGCAGAGGCAGGCAGATTTCTGAGTTCAAGGCCTGTGGGGCTGTTCTGACAGCCAGAGTTCAGTAGAGCAGAGCCACTTGGAACCCCAGAGACCTACTGAGCATTTGCTCAAAGGGATGGAAGGTGTTTGGTGAATTGCTCCTGAGACCATGGCTCAGATTGCAGCCCAGACCCCTCACAGCTGCCCCTGCAGGAGATGTGTGCTCTATCAGGCAGACACTGCCTCAAACTCCCAGCATTCTAGCTGGACCTTACACACAGTCATCTGACCACAAGCCAGGCATGCCACACCCCATACAATAAAAGGGGTGGTTTGCCCCCTCCTCACTCTC
>JADRCD010177530.1:22738-37823 GCA_019843815.1 Montemys delectorum
TCTCTCTCTCTCTCTCTCTCTCTCTCTCTCTCTCTCTCTCTCTCTCTCCTCCCTCTCCTTTCCTTCTCTCCACTCAACTAGCATATTTCCCCTTCCTACAATAAAATAACTCATTCATACATTGTCTCCCTTTTTAATTAAGGCGCCATGCAGCAAACAGGCCAGCACCGGGAGGAGAGAGAGAGAGACCTGGGTCTCAGCATCAGGGCCCGCTGCCACCCAGGGAGAGAGAGAGCCTCAGCAGGCCGGACCTAGGCCGCAACCCAGACCCCCTGACCACTCTTATTGGAACAGCAGTTGGTGGAGGATGCGGGCAGACAGATCCTAGCTCTGCTCTAACTGAACAGCTGCATTGCTACTTTACCCCAGGCCTTTGATCCTTCATTTCCAGACCCCAGTGGCATCCTGTGGCGCCTGCATTGCCCAGCGGCATCTGGAAACTCTCGTCCCTTGCCTTCTCATAGGCCATGGGACCCCTTCCTTCACCTGTCTCTACAACCTCCGGTGTGGATTGGGACACGGTCCCCCCCCCCCCCCGGACTGAGGTAAAGTACGCAGACAAGAGCTTTGCACTTGCCGGTCAGCCCTGACCCAAGTGTCGAGTCACACTATCCTATTAACCCTTTGTTCCTTTGCTGCCTGGGTGATTGCACCTGGCAGTTTCCCTTGGTAGTGCTGTTGTAAAGAGAGCTCCACAGGAAAAAAGCACTCTGTGCCCTGGAGAAACTCAGCCTTGCCCCTGTGACTACAAACAGGCAGACATCATAAACTGTGAGTGAACTAGCTCAAAAACTGGGCATTCCTTTCTCGCTCCTTTCTCCCTCCATCCCTTGGAAAAGCAGGCTGCACGGACTTCCTGGCTCCTCCTCCCTTTATGTTCCAAAAAGGTGCACACGAAAACTCTTAATCTTAACCCCTCCTCCAGACCTCAGTGCTGCCTCTAAACTCTGACCTCCGCCTACCTGCCAGCTAATTTACAGCACAGGCTGACAGTCTGGGGCTTCTGCCGAGAGCGCCTCACTTAACCCTTAAACTTTATCCTTTGCTTTTCAAGGAAAAATAAACGGGGAATACCTAGCCTGCTTGCTGCTACACAGCCTACCCATCTAAGCCAGCCAAACTGCTGCACCAAAGGTTTTTATTCACTTGTACCCCTTAAATTTAAGTTTTCAACGAAAAATTTTCTTGCTTCTCCACTTGAACGTTTATTTTTCTACTTAATATCAGTGATGTATGTTCAAAAGTTTCCAACTTGCTTAAGATGTCTTAAGTCACCTAATCTACTTCCACAGGTTAAATCAGCTGCCATCCTTCAATCTTAATTAACAACCAGTTTCTGTTCACAGACAAACTGTTACTGCCCATCCCACAGACAATTTTTTTTCCCCACAGCCACATGAAACAGACTTTAAAGATTCCTTCCAGGACTAAATCCCTCACGAACCCTTGCTTTCTAAGGTCCTAACAATGCTCCTAAACATTGCAGACATTCTTCTGCTTGGGTCCTGCTCTTCTGTTGTAATTATTCTATAGGTTCACCCCACGAGGGAGGATAGGGTCTGCAGCTACAAGATCCATTAGAGACCATAAAGTCTCCTGGAGTCTGCAGACATAGTGGCCATAGATCCATCAGAGACCATTTGGTCTCCTGGGGCCTGCAGATAGCAGCCACATATCCATCAGAGATGACGCCGTCTCCTGGGGCCTGCAAACAACAGGACAGCCTTCTTCCAGATGCCTCATCTGACTGAAAGCTCCCTAGACACGAGCTGAACCAAACAGAGGACAGACAACCGACTTAAGACCTTGCAGCTACAGATGAACTCTCTTGCCAAGCCAAATGGCTGCTGAACTTGGGGGAAGTTATGTGATAGTAAGGAAAACATAATGTCTATCTAGAATCCATTCATTGGTGTTCAAAACTGACACTTTTACCCTCAAACTGTATTATCCATGGAAAATTGATTCTATAATTTCTTGCCTTGCCTACTCTCCTCACCCTCTGACTTAACTGTGTTACTCCTCTGTCCTATGATTTCTTCTGATACTTCTACCTACCCAAAATTTTCACCACAAATGACACAATCACACCAAAGCCTCTATACTTATCCCAACGTAGTAGACATTTATTCTAATGACATCTCTCTTTTAAAAAACAGAAAAGGGGGAAATGTGGGGCAGTTCTGACAGCCAGAGTCCAGTAGAGCAGAGCCACTTGGAACCCCGGAGACCTACTGAGCATTTACTCAAAGGGATGGAAGGTGTTCGGTGAATTGCTCCTGAGACCATGGCTCAGATTGCCGCCCAGACCCCTCACAGCTGCCCCTGCAGGAGATGTGTGCTCTATCAGGCAGACACTGCCTCAAACTCCCAGCATTCTAGCTGGACCTTACACACAGTCATCTGACCACAAGCCAGGCATGCCACGCCCCATACAATAAAAGGGGTGGTTTGCCCCCTCCTCACTCTCTTGTTCCCTTCTCCCTCTCTTGTTCCTCTCTGTGTCTTGCTTCCCCTCTTTCTTGCTTGCTTCCTCTCTCTTTGCTCTCTCTCTCTTCTTTGCTCTTTGTTCTCTTCTCTCCTTCTCCTCCTCCTCCTCCTCTTCCTCCTTCTCCTCCTCCTCCTCCTCCTTCTTCTTCTTCTCCTTCTCCTTCTCCTTCTCCTTCTCCTTCTCCTTCTTCTTCTTCTTCTTCTTCTTCTTCTCTCTCTCTCTCTCTCTCCTCCCTCTCCTTTCCTTCTCTCCACTCAACTAGCATATTTCCCCTTCCTACAATAAAATAATTCATTCATACATTGCCTCCCTTTTTAATTAAGGCACCGTGCAGCAAACAGGCCAGCACCGGGAGGAGAGAGAGAGACCTGGGCCCCCTGCCACCCAGGTAGAGAGATAGCCCCAGCAGGCCGGGCCTGGGCCACAACCCAGGCCCATCTCACCACTCTTATTGGAACAGCAGAGGCCAGCCTGATCTATAGAGTGAGTTCCAGGTCAGCCAGGGCTACACAGAGAAACCATGTCTTGAAAAACCAAAAAAAGAAACTACATCTGGTATAGCAGCTACAATTGGAGTTACTACTTGATTTAGTTTTTGATAGTCAACTGTCATTCTCCATGATCCATCTGTCTTCTGCACTGGCCAGATAGGAGTTAAAAGAACATGTGGTTGGAACCACCATCCCTGCATCTTTCGAGTCCTTAATAGTGGTAGTAATTTCTGCAGTTCCTCCAGGAATACGATACCATTTTTGATACTATTTTCTTTGGCAGAGGCAACTCTAAAGGCTTCCATGTAGCCTTTCCAAACATAATAGCCCTCACTCCATAGGTCAGGGAACCAATGTGAGAATTCTGCCAATTTCTGAGTATATCTATCCCAATTATACATTCTGGAACTGGAGAAATGACCACAGGATGTGTTCGGTGACCTACTGGACCTACTGTGAGTCAGACATCAGTCAAAACTCCTTTAATCACCTGTCCTCCATAAGCCCCTACTTTAACTGGACCTACTGTGAGTCAGACATCAGTCAAAACTCCCTTAATCACCTGTCCTCTATAAGCCCCTACTTTAACTGGACCTACTGTGAGTCAGACATCAGTCAAAACTCCCTTAATCACCTGTCCTCCATAAGCCTCTACTTTAACTGGAGGGCCACAATGTTTCTTGAGATCTCCTGGGATCAGTGTCAATTCAGAGCCAGTATCCAACAGACCCTGGAGAGTCTGATTATTTCCTTTCCCCCAGTGTACAGTTACTCTTGTAAAAGGCTGTAGGTCCCTCTGGGGAAGAACTGGAGAAAGGTTAACAGCAAAACTTTTAGGTGTCTTATCAAGATCCTCCCTCAGGGGAACCTGGCCACCATGGATCTGCAAACTGGCCCAAGTCTGGAAATTGATTCACTGGCTGAGATTGCTTTTTGCCATGATCCAATGTAGCCTTTCTTTCATTTGTTTGAGTTTTTTCTGCTTATACAGGTCAAACAGATATGCAGTAGGCTTCCTATCTATTCTGTGCCTGGAAATACCATGATTGATTAGCCACTATCAAAGGTCCAAATGAGTCATGCCATTATAAATTTCACTTCTTCTATGCTGACTATTATAGGTTATATCATTATAAATATTGTTTTGTCCACACTGTCCATTATAATAACTACAATTATCTTGTCTCTGGTGACTCAATGCTGCCACCTGGCCTTTGTTACCTCTGGGCCCAATTAAACCCATTGAATTTAATTCTTCTAATTGAGCAGCAGCATCTCCAACCCTAAGATCTGGAACAAGGAAAAGGGCAAGTACAAAACTCTTCAAATGTACTGGTGGCCCTCTCACCAGTATGCGTCTTATACGACTGGTGAAGGGCATATCTTCTGGACCTTCTCATTGTGGAGGATTAGATTTTACATATATCCACTCTAGCATTACAATTTCCCTAATCCTTAAAATCCTTTCGTCAACACTAAGCCAAGGCATATCAGGTATCTCTAACTACATTTCAGTAGACCATATTTTGGTAAATGCTTTAGCCAACCATTCAAACAAACTTCTGACAACTTCTTTTTTTTTTTTTTAACTGTGTGAGCTTCTATATTAAACCTAGAATCTCCACTCAGAGGGCCCATGTCAATAAACTCAGCCTGCTCTAGCTTTATGTTCCTTCCACTACTATCCCACACCCTTAAAATCCATTCCCACACATATTCCCCAAACTTCTGCTTGAATGAATTAGCAAACTCATTAAGCTCTTTAGTAGTGTATCGAATTTCCTCATGGACTACACTTTCTATCTCCCCTCTAGGGGCCTGTTTTGTCTTGAGTCTGGTTATAGGTCTAGAAGAAACTAATGGTGGGCCTTGAGAAACGTAAGTAATGTCTTGTCTGGCATTTCCTTCAGTGAGAGTCACTGCTTTTTTATCAGACTCTGGGGGATTAATTCCCTCATGTGGGGAAGGCATTATTTCATAGGGTAGGGCTGAAGGTACTACTTCCTCAGGTGGGGCAAAACCTCGAGAATCTGAAGATTCAAAATTCTCAGCTTCAATGAGGTCTTCCCACACATCCCCATCCCATGTTATAGGATCCCATTCTTTGCCAACTAACGTCTTTACTTTAACTGCTGACATCCTCTGAGGCTGAGACTTGAATTTTCACTGTAATTCAGCCAACCTTATAATGAGAGCTTCAGTTTGATTTTCTGCAACTTGAGCTCTGTGGCTGCTGGAGAGAAGATTCTTTTCAAGGACACATTTAGCAACTTTTAGATTGTTTACTTGTGTCTAGAGCCATGCAATTTTATCATATAACTCCTTTTCCTTCATCAGTTTTCCCTGAGATGTTAAGAGCAACCAGCCAACAAAATCATTTTCCAATTTCTTCCCAATTTTGTAGAAAGCATTGTACACCAAATCCCCTAATTCATCAAGATAATGGGGGGTATTAGCTTTTTTAAGCTCGAAATATAGTTCTGACCACGTGTCTTCAGTATTATCTGAGCTCCCAGGAGGGAGAGAATTTGGAGAGGTTTCAGTAGTTGAAGGAGCTAATAGATTCTCAAATCAATTCCATATTTTTAAAAGATCTGTCCTTATACTTCTGCTCCTCTAGAGCCACTCTGGGTACCAACTTCATATTAGTCAGGGTTCTCTAGAGTCACAGAACTTATGGTAGTCTCTATATAGTAAAGGAATTTATTGATGATTTACAGTCTGTAGTCCAACTCCCAACAATGGTCAGCAGGAGCTGCGAATGGAAGTCCAAGGATCTAGCAGTTGCTCAGTCCCACAAGGCAAGTAGGTGAAGTAGAACGAGCCTTTCTTCTTCCAACATCCCTATGTAGGTCTCCAACAAAAGGTGTGGCCCAGATTAAAGGTGTGTACCACCACACACTTAATTGCAGATGACCTTGAACTCAGATATCTTCCTGTCTTAATCTTCTGTGATTCATAGTCACTATGCCTCAAGATCTCCATGCCAAGATTCAGGTCAGAAACTTGTATCTCTCGGTCTCTAGATTAGGGACACAGGTGAGCCTTCCAATTCTGGATTGTAGTTCATTCTAGATATAGTCAAGTTGACAACCAGGAATAGCCACTATACCACTAGATCATTTTACCTTCTTTGTCAAAGATCAAGTGACCATAGGTGTGTTGGTCTTCATTCTATTCAGTTGATCCACCTACCTGTCACTGTACCAATACCATGAAGTTTGTATCACTATAATTCTCTAGTACAGCTTGAGGTTAAGGGTGGTAATTTCCCCAGATGTTCTTTTATTGTTGAGAATAGTTTTCACTATCCTGGGATTTTTTGTTATTTCAAATGAATTAGCAAATTGTTCTTTCTAACTCTATGAAGAATTGGTTTTGAATTTTGATGGGGATTGCATTGAATCTGTAGATTACTTTCAGGAAAATGATTATTAATCCTACCAATCAATGACCATGGGAGATCTTTGCATATTCTGAGATCTTCTTTGATTTCTTTTTTCAGAGACTTGAAGTTCTAAACTATACAAGGATATCTGGCAGAATCACCATCCCTGAACTCAAACTATAATACAGAGAAATAGTGATTAAAAACTGCATTGTATTAGTACAGACACAGATACATTGATCAATGGAACCAATTTCAAAAACCAAAATAAGCCCAAATACCTATGCACACTTGATTTTTGACTCCCCCAAAAGCCAATACCATGCTATGGAAAATAGAAAGCATCTTCTATAAATCAAATAGATGTAAATGTTAGAAATATTTTTGAATGCCTTGGTTCAGGAGAAATTTTCCTGAACTTAATACCAGTGGATCAGGTTCTAAGATCAACAATTGATTAATGGGAATTCATGAAACTGAAAAGCTTCTGGAAGACAAAGGACACTGACAATAGTACAAAACGGCAGTGGGAAAAAAAATCTTCACCAGCCCTATAAATGACAGAGGGCTGATATCACAAATATATAAAGAACTCAATAGTTATATTCCCACAAACCAAATATCTCAAGTTAAAAATGATACACTTAGTTAAACAGACACTTCTCAACAGAGGAATCTTGAGTGGTGAAGAAGTACTTTAAAAATTTTCAAAACCCTTAGTAATCGGGGAAATGGAAATCAAAACAACCCTAAGTTTCTACCTTACACTGATCAGAATGGCTAAGATCAAAAACTCAAGAGACACATGCTAGCAAGGATGTTGAGCCAGGGGAACATGCCTCCAATTCTGCTGGGAGTGCAAACTTGTACAACCACTCTAGAAACCAATCCATTTTATTTTTTCCCAAAAAAACAATGGATGTAGGTTTACCTGAAGACCCAGCTATATAGCTCCTAGGCACATGTCCTTCCAACAGTATATTCATAGCAACTTTAATCATAATAGTCAGACTGAAAACAACCAGATGTCCCTCAACCAAATAATAGATACATGAAATGTACATTTGTATGATGGAATACTATTCAGCTCTTAAATATAAGCACATCATGAATTTTGTAGGCAAAAGAATGGAACTAGAAAAATATCATTGTGGGTAAGGTAACCCAGACCCAAAAGGACCTGCTTGGTATGTACTAAATGATAACTGGATACTAATGATAAAAGGATACCCATGATACATTGTGAAGGCAAATTTAGTAAATTCAGACTCCACTTTAGAGAATCTGACCTAAGTTTGAATTTGGGTAAACTAACAAGCTGGTACCTAACATTAGTTTCCAAGTTTCCCCCCAACAAAACCCAGTCTCTAAGGCTAATCCCCAATAAGATGAGCATTTCCAGGTTTCACTCTTAACAAGATCAGCATCTCTATATTATTCCTCCAATAAACCTCCACTCCCATGTTACATGCCCATCCCCTGCCTAACGACCACCAACGCAGAGGGGAGCAGAAATAAAGTTTATGATAGGACTGCCAGCACCAGCCAATTATGTTAAAGACCACAATAGCTTTACAATTAGATGTTTGCACACTCATGTCTCACTTGCTGCTTACTGGAAAGTCTTGCCAGAATAGACATTGGGGGATCCTCCACCACCAAAACAGTCCCGTGTGACAGCAGTGTGCTGGGTACGGGGGGTCAAGCCAGCTCAAATAGAATAAAGACACTGCTGTGAGTTTCATCAAATTGGCTCCTGTCTGTTTTTGAGGGGAAATCACTAACATTCTCCTGGAAATACAGCATTGCACAGACTCAAAAGAATTTAAACAAGAAGGAAGGCAGAAGTAAACATGCTTGAATTTCACTTAAAGGGCTAATAAAATAGTCATAGGAATCAAAGGGAAGGAGGGAACTGGATGGGAGAAGAGACGAGCAAGAATATGAAGGTGTCAAAATCAGGGATCAGAGTGACAGGAGAGAGAACCTGAGGACCAGGAGAATCAATGAGAATCTGTAACTGCTGGATGTGGGATATCAAGTAATCTCTAGTAAGTAACAGAAACGATGGATGGGAGAGACTCCCAGAAGTCAATGTGGGTGACTTTATATGTGTTGTTTAGCAGTTGGTTCATAGAAACGTAATAGGCCACCTCTTGTAGCCAGGCAGAATCTCTAATGGAGGGAAAGGGACACAAATACACTCATAAAATTTTGGACCCACAGTATTCCTATCTACAAGAAATTCAGGGACCATGGTGAAGCAGAGATTGAAAGAATGGCCATTCAATAATCTACCTAAATTAAGATCCATCCTGTTGTCAAGCATCAATCACAGACACTATTAATGATATTCTGTTATGCTTGCAGATAGGAGTCTAGCATAACTGTTCTCTGAAAGGCTCAATCCAGCAACTGGCTGAAACAGATGGACTAACATAGTGTAGAAGTCAGGGACTCTTATGGAAGAGTTGGGGAAAGTATTGAAGGCCCTGAAGAAAATAGGAATTCCACAGTAACACTATCAGAGTCAACTAACCTGGTTCCCTGGCTCCCTGAAACTGAGCCACCAACCAGGGAATATGCACTGGCTATACCAAGACCACTGACACATATATATCAGATATGCAGTTCAGTCTCCATGTGGGTCTCCCAAAAACTGGAGCTGGGGTATCCCTAAAGTAGTAGCCTGATTGTGGAATCAGTTACCCAACAAGGATATCTTGTCTGGTTTCACTGAGAGATGATGTACTTAATCCTGAAGAGATTTTATGTACCAGAGTGGGGGAAACCAAGTTGATCCCCTACCCTCTTACAGGAGATGAGGATGGAGGATGGAGGAAGGGAATCTTTGAGGATGGATCTGAAGGGTAGCAGCTTTTTGGATGTAAACAAACAAATAAATAAACCTAAAAAAATTACTGAGTCTACTAATCACTAAACAATGATTTGGAGATTTGTAAATTTATCACAACAAAATTTAGTAGATTTCAGCATAAAATTATTTTTATTATGTTGGTGATAAGTTTTCTAAATATTTTATTTTTCAATAAGACTGTAAGTTTAATTAGATGTTTAAGTTCTTATTTTTCATACTGATTGCAAATAAAATTTGTTTTAGAATATTACTCTAATGAATTCTTATATATTGCAACCTTGTTGAACTCAAACAATTTTTGGTAGGTTTCCTCGGATTCTTATTCTGTAAGATCAAGGTATTTATGAGTAAGTCAATTTACATTTTCCTCTCTTATCTCAATAGAATTTTACTTCCTTTGCAGCAAAATCTCCACTGATACAATCCTTTATAACCTGTAGGAGAGTATCAAATCTTGTTCCTGATATTAGGGAGATAGTTGCATGTTTCCAATATTAGGTATGAAGCAATTGTGTGGTTTTCTGATATACCAAAACAAAAAAGCTTCTTTCTTAATGGGCTTCTTGTGTGGAACAACCTCTAGATGATCCCAAATGTCTCCCCTGGAGCTGGGGAGGCTTGCATTTCAGTGCATGCAGACAGAACACACTTTGGGGGAAGTATAGCCTCTGAATCTGTGCGGTTCTACCTTCTAGCTCTTCACTCTTTCTAAGATCCAGAAGTTTCATGTAAGCACAATTCATGCCTCAATTTTCTTGAAGTTAGATTAAACAAATGGAACTTCCTTGGCTGAATTCAATAAACTGTCAGTGAATTGCCGTGTGTGTGTGTGTGTGTGTGTGTGTGTGTGTGTGTGTGTTAAGATAGAAGATAGAAGGCAAAATATGGTGTTTTCATTCATCACTCTTTACCATATTTTTGAGAAATTATCACACTGAAACCTAGAACTTGCTGACTAGTCCCCACTAGCTGGCTAACAAGCCCCAAAGATCCCTAGTGTGTCTGAATCTAGAGCAGAGATGACCTTTCTGATCCTTATTTAGACTTTGCACTCAGAGTCAGAGGCCCAGATACCTCAATGTAGGCAAGCTTCCTTCGACTAGATATGTAAGTTCTGGTCTTGCTTGGAGGGCTCATGTAGCAGGGATACCTTTGATTCTGAAGCAAAGTATTGCTGATAGAAGTCTTTCTAGCACGATGAAGGGAAATCTACTCATCGTGTGCTCCTCTTGGGTATACTTTAGAGCTAAGCTGGTCTTTGACAAGCAAAGACCAAAGGCAGAGACTCTGACTTTCAGGTCTTGTTTCAATTTCTAGCATTCTCATCTATTCACTGTAGCTTGTGCAATTTCTCCTAAAAGTTAAATTAGCAACAACTTTAGCTAGTGATATGGTTGCCTATTTGAGTTCTGTGTGGGAGGACAACCAGATGAAATTAGCATGGCAGGCACTTGACAGTTGCTTTATTAATTAGACTGTTTGATTTAGCAGATACTTTGCACATCTGTTGTCACTGTTGTATATGGAGAATAATCAACTACTTATGTGTTGTGAATTCAAGAGTGATGGGATGAGTGGAAGATCCAAATATAGCTCTATACTAGCTGATGTACTTAGCAGCTTTTGAAGGCAAGTTTCCATTGCCTTCAGTCCATTCCTAGCCAGGAAAATAGCCCAGAAATATTTTAGAAAGAGGTAAGCATTTTATTTGTTCAACCTTTTAATTTTTTCCAGATTGGAATAATTTTCCAAACTCATTACTCAGCTGTTGTGCTGACATTTGTAGTGGTCAGGGACTTCCCCCTTTGATAGTTGGCTCTAGTGGCTGGAAAGCTATTTTGGAGAGCTCCAGTAAGCTTTACTATGCTTCTAAATATCTGGTGAAAAAAGACCATAGGAAGGGTTCAGAGCTCTTCTTTCTTAAGATACATTTAATTTTTAAATTTAAATTATTTTATTTATTTACATTTTGGTCATTAACCCCCCTTCCACAGTTCCTCATCCCACTCCTCCTCACCATTACCTCTGGGAGTGTGCTTTGCCCTCTGTGATTATTTTCTTCCCCCTTCTAAGTGGGGTTGAGCCTTCTTACTTGGGCATTTCTGCTTGTTATACTCTGAGTTACCTTACTAGTTTCATGTATTTGCCTACAAAATTGATGATGTCCTCATTTTTAATAGGTGAACAGTTTTCTATTGTGTAAATTAATCACATTTTCTATATCCATTCTTTGGCTGAGGGACATCTGGGTTGTTTCCAGCTTCTGGCTATTACAAATACGGCTGCTATGAACATGGTGGAGCATGTGTATTTGTGGTATGGTGTGCCATATTTAGGTTATATGTACAAGAGTGATGATATAGCTGGGTCTTCAGGTTGAACTATTCCCAATTTTCTTATGAATGGACAGATTGGTTTCCAGAGTGGTTATTGAAGTTTGAAATCTCACCAGCAGTGGAGGAGTTTTTTGTATTTTTCCCACATCCTCAACAGCATATGCTGTCACTTGAGTTTTTTTATCTTAGTCATTCTGATTAGTATGAGGTTGAATTTCAGGGTTCTTTTGATTTGCACTTCTCTGATGACTAAGGACTTTGAACATTTCTTTAATTGTTTCTCAGATATTCAAAATTCTTCTGTTGTGAATTCACTGTTTAGCTCTGTACCCCATTTTTAGTTAGATTATTTGGGATTTTGGAGATTGGCTTCTTGAAGTCTTTGTATGTTTTGAATATTAGTTTCTCTGGATTTAATTTGATGTTGGCTGTTGGTTTGCTATATATTGCTATATGTGGGTCTTATTGCCTGTGGCTTCCCACGGAGGTCTCTGGACTGGCTTAATTGGAGAAGCTTTTGTGCATAGAATCGAGCAAGCATGGACCGGGCATCTCTACCCTGTCTTTCAAGATGCTCTGTTTCTCCACGATGCCCTGAGTTGGGTTGGGCTGGGCCAGCAGGCCGACTAGCCCATGAGTGCGGTGGTGCAGCTTCAGGCCACGTTTCGGGAGAGCAGACCTCTTCCCAAGTGTTACAGCTCTAGAACAAAAGGCTCAGACCACAGAGTAGATCTTTCACACACTTTACTTCCCTGGATACCATACATATATATAGTTTTGGGGGATCATTCATATTTTGGCAGCAGTTATTTCTCATTGGTTTGGGCTGAGAATCTTTATTTGCATGTTAGAGGGCTTGACTAATATTACACATCTCTCCTGCTGGGGGTCATTGTCAGGGGGTTGGGCTGAAATCTGAGCCATGGTCTCAGGAGCAATTCACCGAACACCTTCCGTCCCTCTGAGCAAATGATCAGTAGGTCTCCAGGGTTCAAAGTGGTTCTGCTTTACTGGACTTTGGCTGTCAGAACTGCCTCATTGCCCCACAACTCCTCCTTTTTCTTTTCTTTTTTTAAATTTATTTTTATAAGGGAGAGGTGTCATCGGAATAACTGTCTACTGTGTCAGGAATGGTTTGATACTGAACCAGGACCTGATTGGTAGTGATTTTTGCAATGTTATTCATCTGCTGCTTTAGAAACTGAATGAGACAGGGTGCCAAGAGGAGCGAGGCTACAATGGGTAATATGGGGCCAAGGAGGGGAAGAATCCAAGCTACCAAGGGGTTAGAATACCAAGGGGTAGGGATATTGGGATTATAGCGTGCTCGGAGGGTCCCTCTGAGTTCTTTAAGTGTTTGTATATTTTGTTCTATCAGCCCTGATTCATTGACATAAAAGCAACATTCCTCTCCCATCAAAATGCAAGTCCCTCCCTGTTCAGCAGTCAGTAAGTCCAGGGCTCTCCGGTTTTGGAGAGCGACTCCTGCTAAAGAGGTTATCTGGTGTTGAAGAGACTCGAGGCTGTCTGTAGTGGAGGCCATCTCCTGGTCAAGCTTATCTTGGAAGTCGCTGGCCAGATGTTGTGTTTGGACAAGGGCTGCTGTAGCAGTTCCTGTTGCACCCAGTGAAACAGCAAGGCCTACTCCAACAAGCACAGGGATGAAAATCTCTCTCTTCTTTCGGCTTTCTCCCATCTGTAAGGTGAGTTCTTCAGATTCATAGAGATAAACCTGGGGAACAATTATCACGGGGGTGCAAGAGCCTTGAAAAGGGGGTTTAATGCAGGCACCTGTAGTGCCTTTGCACCAAAGGAGGGCAGGAGGGTTAACACATACTGGTTTGGTGATGGTGATGTCACGGACACATGTAAGATGAGGTTTTGAAGAGGGCCCTGCAAAGCAAAGAGGGCGGGGTAGGTCAAAGAGAGGAATGTCTTGTGCTTTCGTCGTGGGGAGGGTTCCATGGAGGTCATAAAAGGAAATGTTAATGTGGACAGCTGCTAACAATGGTCTGGATAGAGAAGCACAGAAAAAGCATTGAGAGGAGTTGGGATGAGTTGTTAGGGGAAGGAGGTCAGCTGCATATTGGATGTATTGTAACCAGGAGAGGATGGCCTGTAGCTCCTTCTGAGACTTATTTTCCTGTTGGATAATATTAGCATGGGTAAAGGCCGATTTGGAAGCAGGAACAAGCTCACGGGAGATGTGCAGGTCAGCAACTGGGTATTTGGCATATCCATTGGGGTAAAGTTTACCCGTGACTCCGGTTCGCCAACGTTCATCCCATGGATCACCAATGGAGAGCTGAAAATGAGTGTTAAGGTTAGTGAACATGTTGCCGCCACTACTGGAGGATTCTATTCTGCAGTTCCAGTATTTGCAACCTCCATATATGGAGACCTCTTGGAGACATTCACCTGTGTTTCGGTAAGGAAAGCAGAGAAAGGGGCTGGGGGTAGTAGAGATGGAATCTGGGTGTAAAGGGATCTCAATCTTGGTTCGACATCCTTCGAGTGGACAGTCTTGGGTCCCTATGATTTTGTTGTGTCCTTTGTAGGTTTCCCTAGCATAGAATCTCCAGTGGTAGGTGTTTGGAAGGGGAAGAGGAGGCTGGGCAGTAGCAGAATTAGCATGTAGAATGTCAAAAACAGCCAAGAGAATAGAGGAGAGGGGGGCTTGTGGAGGGCACATGGCCTGGGCAGTAGTCACCAGGTCATGTATGTCTTTCCAGGAGATCTTGTTGACCTTCTGGGTGTAGTGTGTCCTCTGCTGCCTCCTCCTCTTCTTCTTCTCTCCTTGATCTGTCAATGAGAGGCGGGCCATCTTCTTGGTTGGTGGGGTGGTGTTGGACATTTCTGGCAGGAATCCAAATAGGCTTAGGTTGGTCCTGTGGTAAAACCCAAGCGAAATCCCTCCCAGTTGTAAGGAGGGGGTCTGGTCCTTTCCAAATTCCATCTAGAGGGTCTCATCATCGTACTAGAATAGGAGGAGTTAATTTTGGTGTATGCCAATGGAGGGAGATAGGAGGATGTTTGGAATTTTTGTAGATATTAAATATGCTTAGGGTAGTCAGAGCCATCATTAATTTTATATTAGGGGGATAGGTGGTTGCCTTTTGTTTTAGGAGTTGGGCTTTTAGGGTTTTATGTGTTCTTTCTATTATTCCTTGGCCCTGGGGTTTGTGGGGAATTCCTGTATGATGGGCGATATCCCAATTTGTGCAAAAAGTTTTGAAATGAGAGCTAGTGAAGGCTGGACCATTATCAGTCTTTATCTGTTGAGGAATGCCCATGATGGCAAAGGTGGAGAGCATATGGTGAATCAACCTTTTTGAGTTTTCACCTGTTTGGGTGGTAGCCCATATAAAATGAGAGTATGTATCTATGGTGATGAAAACATATTTTTGTCTGCCAAATTGGGGAATATGGGTGACATCAATTTGCCATAAGGCATTGGACTTAAGACCTCGGGGATTGGTACCCATCATTTGTAAAGCTGGA
>JADRCD010177531.1:0-40791 GCA_019843815.1 Montemys delectorum
AAGAAGAAGAAGAAGAAGAAGAAGAAGAAGAAGAAGAAGAAGAAGAAATCTTTAATGATAATATAATGATGAACAGACAGCTCCATAAGAAAAGGAAAGAACAGAGAAATACTAAGAACACAGGAAGACAGAGGCAGAGGCTGTAATTGTGCCACCAAGAATGTCTGAAGATGCTAGAAGCTCAAGCTGTTAGAGACACTATGTCCGTTGTTACACATTGCTTTGAAACTTTTGGCCTCCAGAACTCCAAGAGAATAATTTTTATTTTAAGCCACCAAGTTTATGGTAACTTCTTACAACAGCTCTAGGAAACTAATTCATCTGTGAAATGTGTTCTGACAACAGCTGAAGCAGCTTGGCTTGTTTATTCTTCTGTTTGGAAAGACAAGGACACAGCATGTGATCCTTGGAGTGGGTGAACCCATGGAAAGGTGGTGCATGTTTCATTTATCTATTGTTGTGGTATGAAACCTAGGGTCTCATCATTCCTATTTAACAAAGGAAAGTGGGGTTGAAAAACATGGGGGAAAGAAACTAGAGGTGTTTGTGTCAACCATCTCTAATCAGCTCTCTGTTTCTGATCAGCTCCTCCTGGCACAGAACTCGGGGAGAAAATCTCCCAGAGGGAATTTTACTTCTTGGGTTATAGGCGAGAAAAAGACAACAGAATTTCCCTGTATGTACTGACTTTCAGTTGCTTTTAGACCCAAATACCCCTCAAGGCAAAACGGCATTAGGCTAGCGTATTTTGGATCCCTTCAATAATGTAGCCAGTATTTCCCAACATGTCCTCCCTACTACCCTACCATTGTAACCTTTACTACGGTAAAGATTTCCCACTATCTGTGCCTATGAGTTCACCATTGTGCATTATGTACAGTAAAGACTGAGTGGCCCAGTAAAGAAGCCTGCTTAGGTGAGTGTCGAGCTCTATTAAACATGAGAAGGTCAGCATCATTAGTAATTGGACATATCCAGATTAAAAGAACAACAACATATGAGAGGAAATAGGAACGGTGAATACCGGGTGTTAATGAGGATTTCATTCAATTGGTATTTTTTTTTTTGTTGTTTAAATTTTTTTAAAAAAATTACATAAGGGTGTGTATAGATTAAACACATAAGTGACTAACTCTGAGTCACCAATAACAACAGGTAGATGTCACATTAAGGAAAGAAATAAAAGCACTTTCCCGTGGAGTCATCTAACCAAGAGCAAGTCCAGATTTGAATTCTCTACTTTACACTCCCTGTGTCTTCTGTTCTCTCTCTCTAGCTGTTGTATGAGTGTGGATCTGTGCCTGCCTGGAGTATCATATGTGTGTGCATCTGTGTGTATATATATCTGTATATGTATCTCTCTGTGTATGTAGTGTGTGTGCATATATTGTATGTATATGTATCTGTGTGTGTATGAATCATATGTGTGTGCAAGTACGTATGTGTGTGTATCTGTGTGTATGGATCATATGTGTGTTCAGTGTGTGCCTATCCATGCCTGTCTTTGTGTGTCTGTGTGCCTTTCTCTGCCTGCTCTTAGCAAAGGTCATTGCTCTGTTGCTACTGAATACCACAGAAGGCATCATGGGAAGGAATGGTGTACCTTAGAGACATCTTGAACAAGGGATTAAGTCACTGGCTCCAACTAATCTCAACTGACCCCGACAACAAACAGTACGACAGATATTATTGTTTATTAACCAATATCCAACTATTATATTCAAAATTTATGGTAGATATTAATTTTGCAAGGTTGCTCTCAACCTGAATATTTGCTGTTTCAGCAAATGATTCACATGCATTGTTCTGGGTCACAGGCATGGAAGAGTACATAACCTAAGTTCACAGCTATGTATTAGATTAGGTTACAAAAGTTAATTACATGGGACGTCTCAGGCAAGTACGGATGATTGTTACTCTGTCGTCTTAAAAGCAAGTTCAACAAGCTAGCTGCATACATAGTAGACTAGCAGTCTCAAGTCTTCAGTGATCTTAAATTGTATTATTCACTCTGGCTGTGAGGTCCAGCAAAAGTTCTAGTCTCAGAATATAAGGTATTTTCATAATATTGCATGACCACAGGGCTGTATGTTCATGTGCCCATGGATGCATGGGCATGAGAGGCAGGTACCATGGGAGAGGACTGGGTAAGCCTTGTGCCACTTTGATGACTAGAGACATATCTCTTGACCTCAAGTCACTGTTACCCTGAAGCATAATCCTCAAGGAAGGTAAAGTCCTAGGTAACTTTAATTTTTTCAAACCTTATTTTTAATGATGGTCCTTAAATGCTTTAACCTCCCTTTTAGCCCACCACCCACCAGAGCTAGTGAGAAAGAAAGGTTATGGTGGAAGGGGACCTGTTTAGAAAGGTTCTTCGGAGTATCCCCCACCTTTGTTGTCTGGCAGTTCAGTTCACAGGTTAGCAGTGGCAGCTCCATCCACTCGGAAACATTTCACAGATACACCAGCAGTCCAGTTCGGTAGAGTTGGGATAGCAAACAGGAATCAGCAGCTGCGGCACTACCTAGCAGAGACAGCCAGGCCTCAGCCTCAGCACAAGTCATCAGGAGGGATCAGGAGGAATGCCAGGAAAAAGTTCTCAGCTGTGCCTCTCTCAGCAAAACGGAGATCAGCAAAGAAGCGAGGCCAACAAGCAGTGTACAGCTAGCTGTACCAGCAAGCCAAGCTCAGCCGTGGTCACTGTCCACTGAGTTCTTTTTATACTCCCTCCAAATATCACGTGTTCTCCACAGGTCTTGCCTCAGTACACGTATCTGTCCCAGCTGATGTCATTCTGCCAATCAGCCCAAGCCCATGGAAGCAGCAAGAAACTGCAGCACATCACCAGAAATTTTCCTGTGTGCTTCTCTCTATGAAGTCCTGACCAATGCAGCTCAACTACACAATGTAAGGTGGACCAATACATGCATGTAGTTAGCAAAGAATCCCTCATCGGGTATCCTTTCACGTGCTTGCTTTAGCAGAACATCCTTCCTCTTGTGTCTGCTTCAGTGAAACGTTCCTTCATGAATCTGCCTTAGTCTTTCACCTGCGTCCATTTCAATGAAACATTCCTTCATATATTTGCCTTAACAAAACACTACCCAACACAAATGACTTTCCAGAGAACTGATGTTTTCCACTTCCCTGATTCTAAATACAAAAACTGCCCTGATAATGAAGCTGTGAAGCCAGTCAGTCTTCGCCTCTGACATTTCAATGGTGCAGAGGCTCGGAAAGTGATACCTGAACATCAGGTAGGTCAAGGACCCCAACACAGTTCAACAAATTCCCAGCGGGAGGCAATTAGAAATGCCAAAAGAAAGTTCCCGGTCCTCATCTCTACTCTTGCACGGAAGCTATGCCTGAAGATGCGGGTGAAACCGAGAAGAGGCATCTGGATACTTGATGGTGGGCTCAGCTGGACTGACCACCTCGCCATGCCTATCCCTGGTTCTTCCATCAGTGCTCTGAGAGGCCCCAGGCCAGCAGCAGTGGTACCCCATTTCCTGGTACCCACTGATACTATGCAGAGTCTCTGTCTTCTCTTCTTCACAAGTTCTTACCTACCAGTCGGTAAGAGCCTTCTTCCCGTGAGCCCTTCTGTAGTCCACGAATTTCATTCTTGGGTTTCACAAGGAGTCTATTTGACTCACTGGAAGTTTCACGTGACCATGAGCATCAGGCATCAGAGTTGAAAGCCCATCTGAGGTGTCTTGGATAGGGTTTCTATTGCTGTGAAGGGACACAATGGCCAAACAAGGCAACAACTCTTATAAAGGAAACTGTGAGAAAATTGCTAAGTAAGGTCAAAGTCCACCATGACCAGATAGCCTCTGGGCTCTGCACAATGTGGGAGAGTCCCTTCATTAGTGGGGCTTCTCCTTCTCTGACCTTATCTAGTGAATTCTAAGCCCACACATAAGTCTCTACCTGAGGAATGTCACATAGCCTCAACTAGGTTACAGGACCCATTTCCTTTCTCCTGATAAAACCTCTTCAACTACAACCTAAGAGGCCTGAAATGCTTCCTCATGCTAATGAGACACTCCAGGTACCTTAAACCCCAGCCAATGTCCTTTGCCCATCATGGATATCCTTACACTCGGTACCCCCAAACCTTATTAGCCTTGAATCACCCTAAGTAAGTTAATCTGCCCCCTGATAGCTGGTCCCAGTATGGTCATTCACTGTACATACTCACAGAACTTTTGAATCCCCGTTTGATGTCTCTGCTCCCACTGTGCACATGGACCATAAGACCAACAATCCATGAGAGCCAGTAGACCCACAGGAAAATGTTTCATTCGGGCTGACTTGCAGTTCAGAGATTTAGTTCATTATCCTCATGGCAGTCAGGATGGCAGCCTGCAGGCAGACACGGTGCTAGAGAAGATGCTGAGAGCTCAGCAGGCATCCATCCGGAAGAGGGAATGACAGTGGGTCTAGCTTGAGCATCTGAAACCTTAAAGCTCGCCCCCGGACACATACTTCCTTCAAAAAAAACCACACCTATTCCAACAAGGCTACAACTTCTAACAGTGCCACTCCCTATTAGCCTACGGGAGGCCATTTTTGTTCAAACCACCACAAGAGGCAAAAAGAATGGCCTCCTTTAAACTCTGAAATGGTTCCTATTTCCCATATCAAATATGCAACTTTAAAGGCCGGAGGTTCTCCAGGATATGGCCTTCAGTCTGTGCTGGAAGGCCGAAGAAGCAGGGAAGTGAGACAGGGGTGGGGAACTGAGGGCAGGGTGGATGTACTCATCAGCGAGGAGTGGAGGCTAGCAGACAGCAAGCTGCATGGGTTATCTCTCAGAGTGCTTTCTATCTGGGCCATGGGAAGCTCCAGACTGTAGGGAAGGGCCTTCTCCATTCAGTTCACCCTTCCAGAAAGTACGGTCACAGATCCATGCAAAGGCAAATCTGTCACTCGATTCCAGGTCCGATAAAATGATGATCACGGCTAACAGCTGTAGAGCACAGGAGAGCTTATACTTGAACAGTGTCTCAGATAATCCGCTTAAAATGCTCCTCATGCTAAGGGGGCTTCTCAGGGGCGACACATTCAAAATTCCGCAAGCAGAGTTCTAGGTGGCCCATTCTGGTTTCCTCAGAGAAAACCTCTCTGAGAAATGGAAATGCGGGCAAAAATGTGAGGGAGATAAGAATGAAAGCCGCATAACTACTGTGCCAGTTTTGTGTCAACTTGACACAAGCTAGAGTCAACAGAGAGGAAGGAGCCTCAGTTGAGGAAATGCCTCCATAAGATCCAGCTGCAAGGCATTTTCTTAATGGGGAGAGCCCAGCTCATTGTGGATGGTGCCATTCCTGGGCTGGTGGTCTTGGGTTCTATAAGAAAGCAGGCTGAGCGAGGCATGAAGAACAAGCCAGTAAGCAGCATCTCGCTGTGGCCTCTGCATCAGCTCCTACCTTGCTTGGGTTCTTGTCCTGACTTTCTCTGGTGATGAACAGCCGTGTGGAAGTGTAAGCTGAGTAAATAAACCCTTTTCTTTTTGCTGCAACAGAAAGCAAAACGAAGATAGCTGGGTAGGGCAGGAATGGTAGTCCTAGCGATTCAGCAAGGGCCGAGGCTCTGTGGCCCAAGGAAGAGCCTTAGAAGCTGTTATGGGACACCTTTCAGTTCTAAGGACATGCAGTATGTGTACATTTTCTTTAACTATTAAATGAAGATGTTCAGCAATGGGGTGGGCATGATTCTCTCCACCTTGAAACTAGATTTCAGGTGTCCAAATTCTATTCTTTATCATCTTCAGAGGCAGCACCTTGCTTTGTTACCTCAACAGAACCTGGGTACCGTGTACTAAAGCTCAAGAGTTATTTTTATCTCTATTCATTCCTTTTTCCCCCACAACAATGGAAACCCTGACTATGACACTTGGTTATTTGAGATCACCTTCATCTTTCGCCCCATCCTACCCCCTAATGGTTAACTCAGATAGCCTGGAAAATACTGGTATTTCTCCAAACTCAGATTCCATTACTTATGATGATGCTCTCTCAATTTAACAGTGGCCTGTAGGTGGTGGTGGGGGTGTGTGAGAAAGTGAGATTAAGAGAGAGAGAGAGAGAGAGAGAGAGGGCATGGAAGAGAGAGGGAGGAGGGGAGAAGAATACAAGAGGAAAGTACGGATGTGGAGAAGATCCTTGAGTGGTCCTACTTCATCCATCTGCTTGCAAGCACTCCTGCATCAAAGTTGATCACAGTTACCTGACATCAACCACTAACCTTTGGCTCATGGATGCAGTCCATCGTGGAGAAAGAGACATGGTGAAACAGGTCCACTCACTGCAACAGGAGCAGTAGTGAGCTGTTTGTGATCACTTGGAAGACCAAGAAGCAAAGAGGGAGGCAGGAGCCAGGGATGGCTGATAGACACCCTTAAGACTCCATCACTAGTGGCCTGCTTCTTCCACATATCCTAAAAGTCTCCAGGGTTAGTGCCACCAGATGGAGGAACAAGCTTTTAAATGGTGAACCTGTGGGAGTTCAAACCCTAACACTGCACATTTATCGGCTGTTTTCATTTTCCAGAATTGAACGACACCCCATTTCACAGCCAGATACTAACCCTTCTAAATCATTTCGGACACCTGCAGTCATTCCCAGCCCTGTGCAGCCATGGCACCTGCCTGCTGTGTTTGTGAGCTTGGTCTCTAACAGCACAGTTAAGATTGATACCATCATGGAGAATCCTGGCAGTGTGTTAGTGTGTTGGTCAGTTTTTATCAATTTGACACAAACCAAGATGTATTAGGGAGAGATTCTCAAGCCTGGAATTGATTCCATCACACTAGGCCTGGAGGTATGGGTTTGCATTCATATTCTCTATTGATAATTTATGTAGGCTGGCCCAGCCCACTGTACGTGGCACTATCCCTTGGCTAGTGGGCCTGGTCTGTATCTGCCCTAGCCAAGAGGAGAAGCTAATGAGCAGGGTTCCTCCATGTCTTCTGTGTCAAGCTCCTGCCTTGAGTTTTTGCGTTGGCTTCCCTTGATGGTGAACTGTCACCAAAAGCCAAATAAACCCCTCTCTCCCCCAGCTTGCTTTAGGCCAGTGTTGTATCACAGCAACGGAAAACAAACAGAGATAGTTAACAAACTTCTCATTTTGTTTGCCTTTTCTTAAAGCTAAACATCAAGTGATTTCTTTGAGAAATCACTAGAAGCTGCTGGTAGGTTTTAGAGCCTGGGCAACTGTTCTGACGATGCCTGAAGTTGTCATGCCAACTCTCTCCAGCTTTACAAGGGTGCATCATTTCTTCACTTGCAATGAGGCACTGTGCAATGCCACTATGCAGCCAATGACATGTGCCAGGCAATCCAAAGCACACATGGTGACTTCTGTTCAATAGAGTAAAACAATGTCAACTTTGTGAAGACATTTTCCATGACAGTTAGGATCATGAATCTGGGCAAAGGCTGAGCTGCCACAGGTACAACCAGAAGAATGGAACTGGTGTGCACAGCTAGATCTACGACACTGGGGCAAAACTTGTGCGCCGGAAGGCAGACAGACCATGTTAGCTCTTTACTCCAAGGCTCGGCAACTGGCAATTTTTCTTTTGACATCCCAATTTCAAGCAGGTTAACGTGTGAACAGGTGAAGTGACACAAATGAGCAGAAAGAAGGCAGTGTTCAAAGATGCGGACGGATGCTCTGAGAATTTCACTCAGCCAGCAGAGCTGGAGCGGCGTTGCTCAGCTGGAGACTTAGGCCTCTTCATTCTCTGTCTTCGCAGTTCCCCCTCCAGCTCCCAATACTAGAGCTAAGTGAGTTCAAATCTCAGCTTGGAGGGAAGGCCATCTGAAGGGGAACGACAGCAATCAAGCTCAATCAACATCGCCTGCCCAGGTTTCCAGTAGAGTCATTTCTCATAGGTCAGACTTCATTGCCTGAAGGCTCATGGGTAAATACATATTTCCATGGCTTGCTAAGAAAAGGAGGCGCCCTGGTCTAGGCTTCTCTAAACCTCTGAATTAATATTGACATACGGCTGTGTGAACCTCCCACCTGACTCTCATGGAGGAATTAGGACTTAATCCCATGAAAGCGTTCTGCAGTTTGTGTGCTCCTGTGGGTGGTTATTTATTTATTTTTTTTGCTTAATGTGAGTATTATTTTTTTTCTTTCCACCTTCTTCAAACAGCCCTTCTGTGGTGGTGGTTAAAAGTTCACACATAAACCTCCTCCCTTCCTGTTTCGCCAGTAATCACTTTGTTTCATAGATTCTGAAACAATCCCCAGCCAGTTCTCTAAAAGAGGGGGAAGGGGGAGGTAAAAACTGCAGCCTAGAAGCATCTGATAAGCATCTCTGGGAGGCTGGGGGTGGGAGACTCAAGCAGGCTAACGTGCAGAAATCTCTGGAAGGAAATCTATAACGTCTTGGAAGAACCATGCTGTGACGCTCAGTGTTCTTCTGCCTCAGTCAGCCTGGAGGAGGAATAAGAATTAACCTGTGTGTCCTAGATGGCCAGTTGGTTCTCCAGCTCGGTCAAGCCACCAGCTTGTCAAACCACAAGACAAGCAGGCAGGCTCTCGGAGGCTGCTGCTCCTCAGCCTCAGCCACACTGCCTTGTACAGCAGCTACGAAACCCTCCCGGTCACAGGCTCCACATTGACGGCCCTCGCTCATCACGCAGGCGTTCAGATACACCGCTTATAGATTTATATATTCAGGTGTACACATAGATAGGGATGCCTTGTCAACATTGGAAATCTTCCTTAATCACTTCCTTCACCCTCTTATTTCCTTTCTTTTTTTTTTCTTTTATTATTTGAGGTAGCACTTGCATGCAGTGCCCGCAGAAGCCAGAAAAGGAAGACAGATCCCCCAGAACTGAGGTCATAGCTGTGCAATGCCATGTAGGTGCTAGGAATGGAACTCAGATCCTCTGGAAGAACGGTGCGTGTTCATAACTGCTGAGCCATCTCCCCAGCCCCCTTTCCCTTTGGTTTTTTAAGACGACGTCTCTCCTGAGACAGGGAGCCCACTAAATTGGTTATGTTAACTGACCGACCAAGCTCGAGGGATCCTTCTGTCTCTGCCTCCCCTCTGCTGGGATTAGACACACATGCTGCCAATTGACTGGGTTATTTGATGTGGTGTGGGTATTACAAACTCAGGTCCTCACACCTGCCCAGCAAACACTTTACCAACTGAACTGTCTTTCCGGGCCTCCAAGACCTCCAAAGTTGACTGTGTCTGTGTGGCACAGTGACGCCTTGGACTGTTTAGCTCTATCCGCACCAATGGACCCTATTCAGGGAAGACTCACTGCTGGGAAAAGGGATGGGCAAAGCACTTAGAGGCACAGATGTTTGATCTAAATAAAAGGCATTGCTACTTCACAGGGATGAGTAAATTTACCTTCTGCATCTGCTCACTCATGTTACGTGTTTTAGCACAGCCTTCTTAAAATAACTACTAGCTTTTGAGCTAGACGCTATTTCTTTAGAAAATTTGGTCCTCAAGTTCTCTTGTGGTCATCATCACAGGCCCCCAGGGGAGGGTGGATTCTACACATATTTTCTGCAAATTATATATTTGCCACCAGCCTCTTTGAGAAACCAAAAGACAATAATCACTTTCCATTTAATGCACACTTATTTATCATCAATTTTTTTGAGGAACTAAAAGAAAGTAATGCTCTTTTTACTAAGTCTACACTTATATTTTTTTTATCTTTGAAGATATATTTTAATTTTAATTATGTATATGTGTATGGTCTGTGTGGGTATATGCCACATGAATGTGGGTATCCACAGAGGCCAGAAGAGGGTGATGTATTATCCCATTAGAGCTGGAACTGCAAGTGGCTGTGAGCCACCAGACATGTTTGATGACAACCAAACTCTGGGCCTCTGCAGGAGTGGCACAATTTTAACAGCTGAGCCCTCTCTCCAGCTCCAAATATGCACTTAAAAAAAAATCTCTTCTACTAAAATTATTTACTGAAAAAGACAAGGAATTACTAAATACAGTATAAATAATTCTAGATGCACATAACTAGAACTCACAAAACCACTATTGTACAAGTATTCCGTACTTCTTACATGTGCTAAGAAAGGACATCTGCACTTCTATCTTCCATAAATATTTTATATGCCTCTGACCTACATTTTTCCATGTTTCCCGCTGATCCTGTGAATGGAATATGACAACACTGTGCATGCCACGGGCCACAACACGACGCATTAGTGTCCTGTGGAAGCATCAAATACTCCTGTAACCAGGCCTGAGAGCCTGAAGGAGTTCTGTATCCCCAGATGCCTGTCTAAAAGCACATTCCACTTATAGACAACCCACACGCTGGGGTTAAAAGGGAGGTAATAGTATGCCTGGGAAAGGTCGGGAAAGAAAAAAATACCACTGGCCGGGGGTCGGATCTAATCACACATAAGAGCAAGAACTGGTTTCCTGCATGTGTGTCTCACATTATGAAGGCCTTGGCAAAAGATAGCTTTAAGATGGAAAATATAGGCAGAGGTATCATTGTCAATCCAGGGTCATTTCATGCAGCCACAAAAATGAATGTTTGCTAAAATGGTGCATATGGGAAGACATTTTTCATCTCGTTAATGTGTATGATACACACACAGACACAGACACAGACACAGACAGACACACACACACACACACCGATCTATTATTAGTTAAATGACTTAGGCTTCCATCTTTAGTTTCTTCAATCCGTGTACTGTCTGTAGTGAACACGGGGTGTTAAAATCACCTATTATTAATGTGTTCCTGTTTCATGAGATTTCTCTCTCAGATGGTGGCTGCTATGGTTTGTGGCACAAAGATAGTTCTAACTGCTATCTTCATTGCGTGAACTGAACTTTTCAGCATTTTATTACACCGTTCAAATGTAATCGATGTAGATTTGAAAACCTGTGTCTTGGAGGTTTGGGGGCTGGATTTAATTTCATGATTAGAGTCACCGTTTCATGTTCTTAATGCTTTTATTTTTATGGCATGCTTCTGCTAATTTGGGGGTTTTAATTAGGGGCCCTTGAATAGCCCTATTTGAGGTGTGCTTGTTAAATATAGAACCGGTTTAGCTTTTCGGTTATGGGTCAAGTTGAAAGTTGATCCATTTGTCACTAATATGAGTGAAAGAAAGAAGGTGAAACCCATTCCATTAATTAACACAACTGCTATAGTTAGTCCCCTACATCATACTAGTTTCTAATTATTGCATGTGTTTTCTCATATTTTCTGCTGTAATTGGCTCATTTTATTTGCTTCTTCTTTTTCTTTCAGCACTTTGGGATATTTGTACGTTTGTTACGTTGTTATTTTTGTTTTTATTTGATTTGAGGTTCATGCCACCCCCTTCCCTCCGTGCTGAATATTTCAGATTATGTAGGCTCCCCATAGCCTACTGTCTGTAGAACTGTCCCCGATACCAATTCTGCTTTCCTTCTTCCCCCATCCCCTTTGGCCATGTAATTGTTATGTTTATGGAACATACAATATTTTCATATTACTCTTTAAATCATGGCCTGAGCTATACAAATAAACACTGATTTTTTTTCATAATGTGATAGAACTACATCGAAAAGCATTTGTGTGCTATCAGTCACTCAAGTTTTCCCAGCTGCCTCTGGTTTGAGTAAAAGCAATCTTCTAAGGCATCAACCGACATCTAGACAAGTCAATAACTTGATTCCTCGAGTTATTTCCAAGCTGTTTTTCTTTGCAACATGTGGGCCACTTGCTTACAAAAGTGTTGGCTTTCACTCTTTGCTCTTAAGTCTCTTAAGAAGGTGTTCCTGTGATTATTCCTTTTTATGTCATTCATGGTAAGCCTGAAGTTCATAAATAACTTGAGCTTTAATGGAGAGGTTCCTGAATGAGCTGAAAACTGTCCCCAGAAAGGTATATCCAGCCCCAAATCCCTATTAGGTTAATGGGGAAAAAAATCTTTGTAGATGTTGTTGAAAGACCTGAAGACAGAATTGTCCTAGATCATCCAGGGGGCCTTAATATTGGAGAAAAAAATTTTAAGAGGGTGTCACGGGTTATAGATCTCAGAGAGGGATGGAGGGAAAGAGAGAGACAGACAGAGAGAGACAGAAATAGAGAGACAGAGACAGAGAGAGACACAGAGAAACGGAGACACAAACAGACACAGAGAGAAAGACAGAGGCAGAGAGACAGAGACAGAGACAGAGACAGAGACAGAAAAAGGGACATAGAGACAGAAATAAAGAGACAGAGGGAAAGAAAGAGAGGGAGAAGAAGAGATTACAATTTCAGAGTCTTCTAGAAAATGTCTCACAATTACTCTCTTCAGGTCACTTTTCTTAAATATACAGTGGGTTTTTACGATGTATAAATTTACATTTTTCTCTTGTTTATAGAGGGTTTTCTTGGATCTCAGTCCTGTTCCATGGATGGCTTCTCTTCTTCTAGAACTTTCCTTATATGTCTATTAGGTCTTATTTGACCAGTACACAGAAGGGGAGTGGTGTTCCTTGCAGGACCCATGCAGGAAAAGATGAAGAAGGAGGGGAAGACTCGCCACAAGAAATTAAAGTTTCCCCAGCAGGGTAGCCACATCTCAACAAAAGCCTTTATTTTTATTATCAAGTTATCATCGAATGCTCAAGTGTCTCCAGGCCCGCATGTGTATGAGGCACACTAACACACCAGCTGTCTTCACCTGGGGCCCAGCACATGCTACAGCAACAGAAGCTCCGCGCTGCCTGTAGCCCCTATTTGCCAAATTCCTCTTCCTCTCTGTGTTCTGTTCTCTGCCTCTGGATCACTATGTACCACACCAGCCTCAGAGTGTCATCTGTCCTGGTCCAGCTCCTTGCCTGGCTATCCATCAGTATCCCTTACCTCAGGCTTCTGCTTACTCTAAGGTTGTACTCAGCTGAGGAAAATGTAACAACGTATCTCAGACTATGTGATTTACAAGTAGAAATGTATTGTTGACATTTTTTTTTTTTGAAGCAGGGAAATTCCAAGATTTGGGTGCCAGAAAATGTGTACTTCCTATGTGTCCTCACACGGTGGAGGGGCACACAGGACTCCTTGTGCCTCTTTTATAAGGATGCTAGTGATAATTCTGAGAGATCCGTCTTCAGGACCTAGTTGTCTCTATTTTAGTCATGTTGGTCTAGGACAGTGGTTCTCGGTCTATGGGTCATGACCCTTTGGGGATCTGTCATGGATATTTATATTATGGTTCATAACAATAACAAAATTACAGTTGTGAAATATAAGTGAAAATAATTTTATGATGGGGGGGGGGGGTCACCACAACATGAGGGATTGTGTTAAAAGGACATAGCATGAGAATAGTTGAGAACCATTGATATTGATCCAGGAATTAGCTTTCAACACACGGATGTGGTGGGTAGACAAATATTCACACCATGACATCTACTTATATAGTGTCTCCTAGTTTCACTTATGCTGCCGAGTTTTGTTTTGTTTTGTTTTTTTAAAATAAAACTGGTTTAAAAAAAAGCATGGTAGGGAGAATGGGATTATTTGGCTTATAATTCCAGGTTACAATACATTAGCAAGAAAAGTCAAGACAGATACTCGAAGCAGCAGCTGCAATCACGTCTGAGAGCAGAGCAAGAATAAACGCATGCACACCTTGTATGATGCCAGCTTCCTCTGCTCTTCTACTGTCCAGGATTCAGACCCAAGTGATGACACTTCCCATCGTAGTCTGGGTCTTCCTACCTCAATTAACTTAATTTTGAAAGAAATCCCTGGTAGGCCCACCCACAGGGCAATTTGGTTTGGGCAGTTCTTCCCTGAAGTTCTTGATTGTAGAGCATGTCAAGCTTACAATCGAAACGGTCCTATTACACAATATCTGGGGACTTCTGTTGTGTAGCCCGGGCTACCTGAAGGAAGGTTTCGTCTCTATTTCACAGTCACCTAGGCTCTGACCAGTGAAACCTCCCCACAAAAAGGATAGCCAGAGCATTAGCCATCACTCTGAACCATTTTTTTTTTTCTTCAAGGTTGCAAGCCCTTTCCAAGGGGTGTCATCATGGGATTCTATAGTCACTTCAACCTGGTCCTAACAGCAGCTTCTTCCACCTTCAGGTTAGAGCTGGCTCAAGCTGGTTCATCCCTAGATTATATTCGTTCACTGGAATCCAGTCCCTGACACACTGGGACAGCTTGTTCCCCAAGAAGCTCCACACATTTACATCAGTCAATTCATTTAAACAGCTGCCCAAGCCGTTTAGATGAGATGGCTCAGCAGTTAAGACCATGCACTGATCTTACAAAGAACTGAAGTTTGGACCATATGCCTGTAACTCCTCATGAAGTTGATCCTCCTGTCCCTGAGCTAGAATAAGATTCTGTTAGGATGGAGAGATAGCAAGACAGCAGGAGTGGATGCTTTGTGTTAATAACAGTGTTAAAATGTTTCTTCTTTCAAAATCACTGGATCAAAGTATCCCGCATCCCCAGATCTGGTGAGAAGTATAGCAAAAAAACTTGCACTTGATGGAAATTGTGTTGATGATCCAGAATGAAGCAAATTAGAATATGCCAATTATCTCGAGTTTGTGTGCTTCTACCTAGTGGTATTTTTATAGGATGTTTAAAGTTTTGATTAAAATTAAAACTACCAGAAAGTTTTTGTCTCTTTTCTGTTTACAATAAAGGAATTTACTCTTTGATTCCTCTGAGTCCAGGAAACTATGGATAATTTGGAACCAATTCTCCAAACTACAGTCTTAGCTATCTTATACGCAGAGGAAACAGAGGTTTCAAATGAGTCTAGTGTATGCTTCATAAATTACTAGCTTTGCCGGGCGGTGGTGGCGCACGCCTTTAGTCCCAGCACTTGGGAGGCAGAGGCAGGCGGATTTCTGAGTTCGAGGCCAGCCTGGTCTACAGAGTGAGTTCCAGGACAGCCAGAGCTACACAGAGAAACCCTGTCTTGAAAAAAACCAAAAAAAAAAAAAATTACTAGCTTTATCATGTTTAATAATACAACAACATTACAAGTAAGGTATTAACACAGCCCCATTTTTAGAAATAAACATTTCTTCCAAAAATATCAAGAGGGTTTCCTAAAGACAGTAGCAATTAAGAACTGAATACAGGCTGGTCTAACGTTAAAAGCCTACCCTACACTTGATGCGGTCACTTGGAGGCACAGGGAGGACTGAGTTCGAGGCCAGCTTCAGCAGCATAGCAGATACATCAAGTATGAGTCCAGCAGTATGGGGGCCTTGGCTTACGAACAAACAAACATCGTCCAGGATGGAAAGATCATCCAGAAATTAAGAACACTGGCTGTTCTTCCAGAGGACATGGGTTCAATTCCCAGCAGTAGCTTATAACTGTCTGCAACTCCAGTTCCAGGGGATCCCATGCCCTCTTCTTGCTGGAGGGCACACTCATGGTACACAGACATACATGCAGCCAAAGCAACTATACCTATAAAATAATGAAAACGTTGTTTAAAAAACTCTGGCCCCTGTGTAGTGTTACCTTTTCACCTCTGAAGTGTGCAGGATAAAGTTGCGTCTCTCTCTGCCTAGTTTCACTACCTTTAGCATTCTTGCAATGATTTCTTGAGGTTGACTAGATGTACTGTAAACAGCCTGGAACATTTTTCTTACCTGCCTGTGGTGTGCCCTTTTCCGCTGCTCAGGCTGGAGGTCTGCAACCTTCTTTCACAGCTTTACTCGTGTGTTGCTAACTGCACGATTGTTCAGCTCGTACACAAGCAGGCATTCAGTAGTGAGGCAGAAGATATATTCCTGGCTCCACTGTAACCAGTCCTCTATGTGACATGGAGCCTGGGGACTTTCTGGAGCACTGGCTCAGTGTCCCATTACTAAAGTCAAGAATCTCAAGAGAGAGTTGAGGTGAGCTATGACAGGAACTTTCTGATGAAGTTGAAGCTGATGCAATGTGTGTCTACAGAACTATGTTTCCTGGTATCCCACCTCCAGTGATGGAGGTGAAGCTAGCCCTACAGAGGCCTGTCCAGCTTGACCACATAAGCACCTGCTTCTCTCTAGTCAATGCCCTTGTGCTTAAAATAGCGCCTGTGGTTTTTGCTTCCTGCAACACAGCGCTGCTGATATGAACCATTTTCCTTCTTTTCCTCTAACTGCTGAGCTTTGCAACTGCCAACCCTGTAGCTAGGTCTGTAAACATCAAAATGATGGCTCTGAGTATCTCCACTTCCCCACCTCCCTTGCCCCGGTTTATTTCCCTCCATAGCATTTATTATCTCCCAAAGATTATGCTTGTTCATTGGTTGGATATTTCCCATCCACTCAATAGGAGAAGTTCCATTCACTCCTATGTGGCCTTAGCACTTAAGGCCAACACATACTAGGAACTTCATAGTGTTGAATAAGTGAAGTCTATGTCTCTTAGTTAAAATATACCCTCTAAATTAATAGATTAATGATAGACTTATCAACAATATACCTCCCATAAAACGTTCCTGTGAGTGTAACACTTACCTCCTCTGAGTTCAGGGAACTCAGGGAAACTTATTCCTGTGGTTTACCTGAGTCCCAATTTCAACAAGAAAAAAATCTCCACCTTGAGGAGCTTCTCAGTTCTGGGCAGACCAAGATCACTAGTTACCAAATTAAAGTCATCAGCTGCTAAAAGAAAATCACTTAGAAATGATATGACTCGCTGGGCAGTGGTGGCGCACCCCTTTAACCCCAGCACTTGGGAGGCAGAGGCAGGCAGGCAGATTTCTGAGTTCGAGGCCAGCCTGGTCTACAGAGTGAGTTCCAGGACAGCCAGGGCTACACAGAGAAACTCTGTCTCGAAAAACCACCACCACCACCACCACCACCAAAAAGATATGACTTTAAATCTATCCTGCAAATGAAAACTTAAAAACATGCTAAGCCATCCAGTGGTTTCCTTCCCTTCTCATAGCCTGCATGCTACGTGACACCCCATAGTCACTAGTTAGAATTCGAGCAATAGCTTTTGGCTGTATTACAGGGGGCTGTACTTCCCCCTACAATTCTAATTTCCCCGTAGGCTGACTGTTGTGCAGCTGGGACTGTGACCCTTCTTCCGCATTTCACAGTCACTTTAAAAACATGATCGATGGGCTTCCGAGAGCAAAGATGCTGCAGATGAAGATAAGAGCTGGATTTACAGCCCTGGAGAGGGACCATTGACAGACAGAATAGTACTCTCTATAGAGAACATTTGTCAGGGTGAATGCACAGTGGACAAGGCCTGGCTTATCACGAGCCATAGGAATCACCCCTATTGTCCTCAAACTCCAGGCACATCCCCACTACAATATGTGGGTTTAAATTGTCTTTGCCGTTGTACATTGGGGGTTTGGGGAGAGGGCAACAGAAGCAATCCCAGATAGAAGGCGCCCAGATAGAAGGCCCAAGCCTCAGGCAGACAGAAGATATCTGCTGTCTTTTCCCATTGACGGCTCATGTGGGTGCATGCGAGTGGTTCCAATTTTAGTATATTCTTCTCAGCAAAAACTGGAGTTTAGATATTAGTGGCCCAGACCTTTTCTTCTGACCCTGCACACACAGCTGTATCATGTAAGCCACCGGTTTTGTGACACCGAACAATGAATATGCTGGCATTGACTTCAGCCGTGGGCATAAGGAGGTTAAACCAACCGCACTTGGACAACCAAGTGTTTTTCACAGGGCTAGCAATCTGAATATGTTTACACAGTAGATAGGGAGAAAGTGACCAAACTTTATTTAGAGGCTCAGGGTACACTCTTTGCTTTCTTTCTGAGGGAACCTGCTGGAGGATTCTAGAACGAGGTCTTGCCAGACTAGACAAATACTTAACTTTTCATTCCCATTTTGTTTCTTTGTTTCTTTGTTTCTTTGTTTCTTTGTTTCTGTGGTGCTGGGGATTGCACAGGGTCCTGCGTATGTCAGACAAGCCCTCCACTACTGAGCTGTACCCCCTCTAGACTACGTGAGCTTTCAAACAGCCCCTCCTCTTGATCCATTCACAGCGTGACCAAAGTTCTTGGACAGACTTAACATTTTTGCTAAAACCGGCTATCAAGCCTGACCACTTCCTTCCTCTCAGGCTCTATTTTTGGACAGTGCCTCGGCACCTGTTGTCAGAATGGACACAGAAGCAAATCTCTTTAGAGTCCTCATATTTATGCTCACAGCAAGGCTAGCGATGCCCAAGCTCCAGCAGGGAATAGTATCTGTTTTCTCTAGGGTTGGTCAGGGCACGGAAGCCAGTAGGCTTCACGAAGAATCCCTCCCTACCACCACACATAGTTTTGTTTTTTGTTTTTGTTTGTTTTTTGTTTTCTATCTCTTTACCCAAAGCACTGCACACCCAAAACTCCACACACCCATGGCAAGCCCTCTTCCTCCAGGTCTGCAGCTGGTCCCCAAGTCATTGCTGAAGGGGGTATCTGAGGGCCGACGTGGTCCTCTTAACACTAACAGTGGTGGGTGGCTGTTGATGTAGGAGATGCTTGTGTGACTAAGAGATACATGCCTTGAGCCTCTTGGGAGAATGAAAATGTGATGTAGACCTCACTCATGGGGCTTTCAATCCCAGGAGACATAGAAAAGCACTGGATCTCTCTGGGAGGAATTCACTGCAGCCTGGACACAGTAATGTTCCCTGGCCCTCTGGCAAGTCAGGTTCCTGTCCTCATGGCTCTGCTCATTCACCCTGGCCCTAGGTTATACAAAGAGGCGGAGTTTCAGGATGAAATGGTTGATTATAACTGGTTAAAACCAGTTTTTGCCTCCTTTCCTTTCCCAAACCCAAACTAGTAAGGGTATTGGATAGTCTCTGCATGCCAGAGGCCTATCTATCTGCTTGCTAGCCTTTTCCTAGTTTTTTAAAAAATTTATTTATTTATTCACTTTACATGCCTATATCAGCCCCTCCCAGTCCCACTCACTGAGATCCTTCCCCCATTCCTCCCTCCTCCCTAGGTTTTGTTTTTGTTTTTGTTTTTGTCTTGTCTGTCTGTCTGACATCAGTAAAATTCTGGCTGAGGACTTGGATTCTGAGTTCCTCCTTTTGTCTGGGTCTGTTTGTCCCAAGCTAAAATAACAAGGGGCTTTTAAAGTCTAATGACTTCAGCACTCAAAGGACAGCCTCCAGAGACAGGAAGGTCTAAAGTTTCACCTCTCAGGTTTGGGGGCAAGAGGCCATTTGGGGTTTAACACATTTTTTTGTTTTGTTTTTTTGTTTTGTTTTGTTTTTCATTCACATGGAAAGTACTTTTAAAAGCACCAACTTGAAAACTCAAGAGTCCTGAAAGCGAACCACTTGTCTTCCTCATTCCTAAAATGTCTACCTCAGGAGCGGGTTACATGATAGTACCCTTTGCATTTGGAGAAACAAAAGGGCTATCATTTTAGGGCTTGGGTGTTTCAAGGATTTGTATTTCTTGGCCATGTATTTCTAATACCTTCAAGGGGACAAAAGCGCTGCCTTTGACACCTAAATAGGGAAACACAGCTATGGCTGAGGCTGGACTTATTTAACACACCCAAACAGCATCGTGGAAGTCCCCTACATCACGGTGCTCTGCTCGCTCTACCTTAATGCTGTCAGTGAATCCCCAGATCACAGATGTGTAAGGAACTTTGTTCCAGGTGTGACCTACCTACGAGCTCGCTACTGAGAAGGAAGCTATTGTCACAAAGGCACTTATATTGCTGCTTAAACACACCCACGGCAAGACCAGTCATAAAAACCATATCGGCACACACAGCGGCCTACTAAATAAATCACGTGTCCCCAGCACTTCCTCTAAGTGACAAGGTCTGGGGCGCCTATGATTGAGTTGTCCATCTGGTTTGTTGGCTCCCCCAGGCTTTATGTAACTCACTTGTTTTTCTGCAGCCTTTCGTGAGAATATTTTAAGCCTCGTTCTTCTTAGTCATCTTATTGGCAATAGAGTCTTACCTTGAGCACCTACACTATGTGTCTCTGAATTTGACTGCTAGTCTGGATCCCACCACAGGAACGCATGTGTGGCAGTGTAGCCTGGCATTTGGGACCCACAGGGCTCATTATGGGTCCAGAGAGAGGATCAGAGAGTCCAGGCTATACTAGACCCCCTGATGACCACATGAGTCAGGGCTAATGTCTGTTGTTGTGTTTTTGTTGTTTTGCAAACAAAACAAAACAGGGTGATTAGTGAGATTTTGTTTTAATTATAAATTACCAAAAGGGGAGGCTCATATAACTGAAGACCTAACGATTTCTCCTAGGGAATCAAAATAAACACCTCCTACATTGGTCAATCAATAGATATACCAACCAATCAATAAAATAATAAAATAAAAAAAAAACAAGAAGAAATAAATTGACCACCTGTATGAAACATTTCCAACAACGTACCAAACAGTAACACGTTTCCATGGACTTGTGTTCAGGAGCGATACTTTTATGGCCATTGGTTGTATCTGCAGCCACACATAGCGATAGACTTTAAAAGAGCCCTTTGTCCTTTCATAAATTGAAGGGACCTTTTCAAACATTAACTAAGCGATCCTTTCCCAGTCCCCAAAGGTAAGGCATCTAAGTTTTTAATAACTGAGGATTCATGGGAGGAGTGAGGGAGGTGACCTCCCCAAGGTCAGGACTATACCTTGAACTACCCAGGTGTGTGTGTGTAAAGGCAATAAAGGTAAATTCAAAAGGAAGAAAAATAAATTCCAAGTAGGTGTCAGAGAACGGTGTTCTCAAAATCCTACTCATTAAGGGCAGGGCCTTGGTTTAAGACCCCAGGTCTTAGGAGACAAACAGAAAGGTAGAACTTCACAACTAGTCCCCATTACTGATAGTGTTTTAGCTCTGTGCCCGGGTATGTAACTCAACACCAACTCAAGTCCGTAAGTATAAGCCTACAGATGGGGACAGAAAACCCACCAAGAGGAGTGGACTCCACTTACAACAGGAACAGTGAGTGGGAAACACTTTCTCCAGGAGCCCTTCAGAAGTGAGCTCCACTAGCATCCTGGTCTTGAGTTGCCTAGGTAACCCCAGTAGAGGGTCTTCATTTCAGATCTTGATTTCTGACATGTGGAATAGTGATAAATGCCCTTTCTAGACACATCTGTGATGAGCAAAGATGGGGACTCATGTAGGACATTCTGCACAGGGCCCACTGCAGTGGGGAGAAGGAATTATTCACAGCCGTACCATAGGAACCTCCTAATTCCCTTTGTAGTTAACAAAGGGAAGCATGCTAGTCTCCAAGAATAAAGACTTTGTCAGCCCTGATCCAGGATTATGCTCTAAGTAGACACACATAAAGCCAGAAGTGATACCCATTAAAAATTTTAACTATATACCATATTCATTTATTATCAATCCACAGGATAATTTGATTGCTACATGAGCTCATAAAAGTTTTGTTTTCACCTTTACAAAATTAAAAAAAAATGTGCCACAAGGGATGTAATAACAACTGCTGATAAACAGGAAAAGGAATCTTAAAATTATAAATTTGCTGTAGAAAAGATAAAAAACAATTATATTTTATTTAGAATTTTTTTACCTTGAATAAAATATTCCCCTTGTATAAAAAAATAAAAAAGCTTGCTCTGGTTAGAATTAGAGTATTTTCCGTCTTCAGATCTGGGAATTTGCATAATATTTCCATGACAGTTTTCCTTTGTACCGCGTGCCATTCAAGCATAGCAGATTAGAAAGATTTTTTTTTTATTCAAGCAGTCTTAAAATGGGACAGCGGTGAAGAAATTCATTTTCTTCTCCTCCTCCAAAATGTAGAGCCTTGCCTTTGAGGAGAGGAGACTGGAGAAAAGAAACAGGATGGGCTGGGGTAGGCTACGTTGAGGAGAGAGGGATGGGTAATGGGCTGGGATGGAGGAGTTGGGGAGGAAAGGGGTGGGTGGTAGGCTGGGACAGAAGGGGTTGGGAGGGCAAGGGTGGGTAGGAGGTTGTGATAGAATGGGCTGGGGAGAAAGAGGTGCATAGAGGGCTGGGATGGAGGGGTTGAGGAGGGAGGGATGGGTAGTGGGATAATGGACAGAGAAGGGGACGCTCAAGTGTGCTGTGAAGGGGAGCAAGATTACAAGAAGGCCTATTGTAAGTGCTTCAAGATAAGGTGCAGAAGCAGACCGCAACATTGCTTGTACTGCCCTATGTACATATTCACAAGAATAAAAAATTCCAGCTAGTTCACATTTTCTCCTGCGTTCTGAGGCATCCACTCCACCATGCTGGCCTTGACAGTAGGCAACGCAGCACCTCCACTGCCCGTGTGGCTGTTGGTCCTTGAACTTGAGGGAGTAGCCCTGGCAGATCCAGCAGGTTCTAGAGATACGCATCTACCAAGGGGGGTGGCTGGAGTCCTGAGTTAAGAAGAAGCTCCAGCTCTGGAGTTGGACACAGCAATCAATATTCTATTGTCAAGGCTTTCTCCCTTAGATTTGTCTAAGATAGGTATCATAGAGGAAAAAAAAATAAAATACAAACAAATAACAACACAAAGCTAAGAAATCCCAACAACCACCAGGGAGAGTCAAAGGCTTAACAGCTCTTGACACGGGCCTGGGTGATGTCAGATGTCTTCTTGATGACGCTGGCCCGGGTCTCCCTGTCCGGCCGACTGCTGCTGGGCGTGGGAGTCACTGGGGCAGGAAGGGGGAGGTCTGTAAATGGGGGCCAGGAGCTGTTGTAAGGCATCGGACAGCTCTCCTCTTTGATGGTGACCTGCAGATCTGGCTTGTTGGAAGTGACAAAAGTCGCCATGCCGGGCAGCAGATAGGTGTTCCGGGTCCCCATGTTGCTAAGGTACTGCTTGCCTTCGATGTTCCTCTTCCGCCAGTGTGGCCTCCCCTTTCAGAGAAAACAATCAAGACACATGTATTCTTTTCCCCTCTGTTGAATGCCATATGCTAAACAATGCCTTCTCTTACTTTTCCAATGAATTCCCATGAGCTATCCCTGGTCAAGACTATTCTACAAAGACACGGAACACAGTGGCAGCTTGGCTTCGGGCTCTTATGCCCAGGCTGTCCAGGCTCGGTACTGGATAGTGTCCAGCCATAATGGATGGCCCAGCCTAATGAGTTATCCTGACTTTTCAGAGGAATGGAGTAAGGAGCTTACAAACAGACAGCAAATGGCCTTTGATTGCTTTTTAAATGGGTGGAGCTGAGACACGGGTTTTGGAGCCACAAGTGGCCTTATGGGTTGCCAAGCAGAAAAGGAATTAAGGTTCTCGAAGAAACCAGATCATAAAATATGCCAGCACCGTTGCCAACTATCCTCTCAGGATTCCCAAACTTGGAATATTAGGAATTCTAGCAAACACCAGCTTCTCATCCAACCCCTTTTTCTTCCCATTGGCTTCGGAGCCACTTCCTGCCATTGTGTGAGCCTGTCCTAGGAGGGAAGCTGGAAGCAGGTTGGCAGGGAGACTGGACACACCCCCTCCCTGCAGGACCACTGAGGAGGGCACCGAGCTGTAAGGAGATCATTTTGCTCAGCTCTTTCTGACGTTTTCTTCTGTTCCCTGCTTTGGGCTGGGCAGGCCATTCTATTCCTGTTGGCAAATCAGGATGTTTACAGCCATAAGAATATCAACATTTCCTGGCCCTGACTTCGATTTCCTCTTCCTGCCATGTTGTATTCATCTCTCTTTCTGAGGGTCACACTGCACTTCCCCTCCTTAGTACTATATTTTAAGATTAGAATAAAAGACTACGGTGAATTGTAGGATATGGATAGTCTGTCGTCTTCTCTGTCTCTCTCAGTTTGTCTTTCTGTCTTTCTGTCTGTCTGTCTGTCTGTCTGTCTCTCTCTCTCTCTCTCTCTGATACACATACACATACACACACACACACACACACACACACACACACACACACACACACCCCTGACAGCCGGCTTACCTCTGCATTCTCCTCATCACTGGGCACACTGTCGGTAGTTTCACTTTCTGTATAGAAAGAAAAACAGTCTTGTTGCTCAAATTATTTTGGGGCTTCAGGAAGTGCCTTAAAAACCTATGCCAGCACTTCAGAAATAAGAAACTACACAACGTACCCTGTCCCTCCACTTTGTAAGGTCAAACACTTCCAAGTGGGACACGCTGGAGTGAATTTCAATTCTCCGCTTGGTCCCCTAAGAGGAGTGGGCTTTGGGGCTGAGTGGGGAGGCTCACTTTCCAAGGCTACGCTGCCACAGTCCCAGCCTCCCAGGGTGGGGTTGCTGACCCTAAGGCAACTCCTCCCCACTGAAGCTCTGTCCACAACACCACACCATCTTTTCTTCTAGTCCATGTCTCTTACCACAGTAGTCTAGACTCGGTGAAACTTTCCAAGAAGCCTTCTTGACTCCTTGCCCCCTCCTGTTGTTAGCATCCTCCTCTTAGATTTATAGAGATCCAGCTTCCTCTGGAGTTAAAGCAGGTGGCCATGTTGTGGATGCCCCAAGACCTTTGCTGAGTGTTTACTGTCTTTGGGACCTGTTCTTCTCAGTGCTGGTAGGAGCTGCAACTTGATTTTAGCTAACAGAACACTTCAACGATTGTAACTATTCTATGAATATGCTCACGTCATCATGTAAGATTCAACCTGTCTTTTATGGATACTCTCTTGCCTGCTGGCAGTGTTAAGAAGGCCCACACAGCAAATTTAAGCTAAGGGCTGCTTCCAGGTAAAAGCTAGCAAGAAACTGGGAATCTCTGTTCTTCTCCACTTGCAAGGAATTCAATTCTGGCCAATGCCTCGTGAGCCATTGGCTCAACAGCTGAACTGCAGTGCTAGCTAACGCCTAAGGACAGGTTAGCAAGGCTCTGCTGCAAAGGACCTAGGTAAGCCATGCCTGGATTCCCAACCCAGAGACTGTGAGGTTTGTACTGTGGTAAGCCATTATGTTTATGGTCATACTGCTACAGAGCAACTGATAATATACGCCCGATAGGACCTGCCAGCTATGAGACACAGAGAACAGTTCTTAACTACAGTGAGCTACAGTTACCTGCCACCTTCTAGAGAGGATTGGATGATGAGGGAGAGGGTGTTTGGGCATTTGGAAAGGCCCAGTACAGAGCTGACACACAGTGCCTGCAATATAATTTCTATTTAAGTCTGAGTTTGCACGTTGGGCTGGATTCAACAGAGTCAAAATCAATAACTGGCGATTATACACCATCTTTATGTTGTTTTATAAATTAAAAAAAAAGATACAGAACAGTTTTTTCCTAGTGTTTAACAACACTGCAAAAATTAATGCATAGAGGGTAGAACATCTAAAATACTCAGACTTTTGTAGGTCGTTTTGTCTGGTTCATTTATTTTACTGACAAGAGCTGGGCATTTGTGAAGATCTATGGCTAGGCTCTGCTGGAGTCTTTGTATACAGCTCTTGTTCATCCCATACCAAGATCAGAGAACAGCCGCTATCATCTGCAATATGTTCTCTAGATCCTTGTACCCTCTTCTGCCCTGGATTCAATGGCTCCAGGCCAACTTGAACCCTTTCCATCCCTCAGCATAGCCCAGAGACCAGGCTCTCCACATATAGCAAATTAAAGAGCCAGTGGACAAACCGTAGCCTCCAGTGCATTCCTGAAACAGACAACAAACATTTGAGATCCAAAAGTCTCCTCCAGGAATGAATGTGTTTGCATTACTCTCAGCAACTGTTCTTCAGAGATTTCAGACAGCCCTGGGAGATTGCCACGGGCTGACCAAAACACAAAGCTTTGCCCCTCCACCTCACAATGTCTTGCCCCAAACATCCCCATGTAGGAGGTCACAAATCCCACAAGTAAGCCTAGGTCTTGGCTGACAGTGATCTGAGTTATACAGACAAATTGACAATGGGCACAAGAAATGTTTTCAGGCAGAAGTAAAGGAAGACCAGAAAAGGAAACTTCTCTCTGAACACAAAAGCCACATCAGCTCAGCCTCCAGAGGAGGCAGGACAGCCACTCCCAAGAGGAAGGAAAAAAAAAGGGGGAACAGAGATGTTGAGAATCTTGCCAAGTGGTGGACTGAGTCAGCAGAGTGAGAAAACAAAACTGAACTTGGGATCCCAGAGTCACAAACAGTGCAGAGACTACCTCCCTTCTGGCAAACCTTCAAGACTCCTTCCTATTTTCATGCTTGGCTTTGTTTGTGCTCTGAAGCCCAAGTTGCCCTTCCTTCCACATGCACCAGACACACTCTCCTCCTAATGACTCTCTGTAAACCCTAAAGTCTCCCGTGCCTTTCCCCTTCAAATAAAAACAAACACACAAAGACATCAGGCACGCTTGCGAAGGCAGGAGACTGAAAGAAGGAAGCTGTTGACATCAGGGTTCTAGGATCCCACAAGCCCAGTCCACACTTGTTGGAAGCTTTGGAAGTTAGATGCCAGGTTAAACTCCTTGGTAAGACTTTGAATAGACCTGGAAGGGGATAAGAACGTTAATTTCCTGTGAGTGCCCAGCATTCAACTGGAGGAATAAAGTTGGCTAAGTAAAGGCACGCACACTCTACCCTCATGTTTTCGGCTGACACAGACGCTGACTGGAGAGAATCATTTCTAAATTAAGTTCACCGGTCTCTGGTGTAGCTATAGAACCCCTCTCCACTTCAGAAATGGGGCAGAAGGATTTGCATCTGTCTCCCAAAGGCTGATGTGTTGAAGATCTGGTCCCCAGATGACAGTGATGTGGGAATGAGTTGGAAACTTTAAGAGCTGAGACCATTGCACTCACTCCTCTTCAGGGGACACCAGGCCCCAGCTCCTTCCTGTCTTTCTTCCCCTTCCCATCCACTACGGTCTGAGCAGCTTTACTCTACCACATGATTCTGACCATGCTGTTCTGTGCCATCACAGTCCCAAAGCAATGGGGCTAAGTAGCTACAAACCGAAATCTCATGAAACTGTGAGCCACACCGTCTTCAGTTTTTTTAAACCTGATTGCGTCGTGTGTTTTGTCACAGCAGCTTGAAGTGTCAAGTCTCTAACTCTGGTTCTTTTTGAGAAAGTGGTCTTGAGAGGCCTTCGGCCTAGGAGGTGCAGGTGTTTCCCCCTGAGGATCCTAAAGCTTGCTTTCAGATGAATGGTACTTTCTATAACTATTACTGATCTGTCTGCTCCAAGTCCTCATTCCTGTTCTCTTGATTTTCATCCACCATGACCATTCCCAGAATGACTTTTTACATGACAAATGAGCTTGCTGTAGCTGCAGCTTCCAGATCAATGTGACTGCCAAAATGTCAGTGTGCATTATGTCACTTCCCTCTTTTATTAGTTTGGCTACTTTTCAAACTGACTTCCAATACAATGGGATAAAGATGATGGAAGTTACTTATCCCATCAAGAGTGGTCAGAATAAGCTGAAATATTTACACAGTAGTAGCGGATACCCGAATAGTAATTTAACCTTTCTGGTCCAACAAGCAGCTAGAAGGGAGGAAAGCGATCTAGACTTGGATCAGATGACCTCAGGGGCTCTCCCAGAGCAACAGTTCCAGAATCCTGCCACTTCAGCCCAACTCTTAGCATCTGCCTTGGAATACATGTTGCCATAGTTACCTCAAGAACATCCGAGAGGGGCTGGCGAGATGGCTCAGCGGGTAAGAGCCCTGACTGCTCTTCTGAAGGTCCTGAGTTCGGATCCCAGCAACCACATGGTGGCTCACAACCACCCGTAATGAGATCTGACGCCCTCTTCTGGTGCTGTCTGAAGACAGCTACAGTGTACTTACATTGTATTTACATATAACAATAAATAAATCTTTAAAAAAAAAAAAAAAAAAGAACACCCAAGAGAGGGGAGGGGAGGGAGGGAGAGGGAGAGAGAGAGAGAGAGAGAGAGAGAGGGAGAGAGGGAGAGGGAGAGAGAGACAGACAGACAGAGAGAGAGGGAGAGGGAGAGAGAGGGAGGGAGACAGAGAGAGGGAGAGAGAGGGAGAGAGGGAGGGAAAGGGAGGGAGAGAGAGGGAGAGAGAGGGAGAGAGAAGGAGAGAGAGAGAGGGAGAGAGGGAGAGGGAGAGAGGGAGAGGGAGAGAGGATGTATTTCTTGGAACACATTATTGTATTATGTGATATCTGATATATATTTTCTGGAAGACTCTATTTCCATCAAATCCGATCAGCATTGATTTCTTTCCGTATAATATCCTTAGTTATGATGACTTGGAAGATGTAACTGATCACTCGGTGGCTCAAATCAGTGTGTTCTTAGTCACTACACCAATACGCCTTTGCCTCAATCACGACATACATACGGTTCCTGGAAGGATGGTGGTTGGCTGCCCGCACGCACAGACTCTTTTCTCCTGATTGTATAACCAATTAATTCTTACATGCTCCCTACTCAAACCTGTTTCCTCCTCCTCTGCTGAACACCATGATGGTTCTCTTTTACTAAACCGCCAACAATCTAGCTAGATCCTAAAAGGATGAGGCATATGGCCACATCAAAGTACAATGAGGGCTGGGTAGACCAGTGGTGGAGCTCTTGCTTCATCACACCAAAGCCTTGGCTTTGATCTTCAGCACTGAAAAAATAAATAAGTAAACAAACTAAACAAACAAACAAACAAATGAACAAGTGACTGCCTTAATGCTTCACCAGGCTGGGCTGTGAGACATATTTCCCACTTTTGATTTTTACAAATCAAAAAAAAAATTTTTTTATCTTAAACTATCAGCTGCAAATACTTCCTTCCACCCAAAGACACTGTCTCAACTCTTCTCACCCTGACAGTTAAATCATACATCAGAAGGCAGATCTGTGATACTCCTAGTGAGCCACTAATTATATCTCAGTGATACCTAGGAAACGTAGTAAAAAACAGGTTCCAAAGGCGAAACACTGCTTCCTGAAGAGGCAAATGGAGGTGGTTGATGTTTGGGTCAACAGTCCACACACGGGAATTCTTGCATGAGCAACAACCAAACAGCCTATGGTATTAGCGGCCATACAACGAAAGGATGAGAAGAGAGAGCTACGTAATGTTACAAACTGTCTGACATGAACACTTGAGCGAGCTGAGAGCTTTCTTTCTGTCACTTCTCCAAGTCTAGAGAAGAACCAACAGGTAAAGGTTTTTGGCCCTATCCAATAAAGCTTCCTCTACAAGATTCTGGAGAACTCCGGCAATGAAAACAAGAGATAAACCAAATAGGAGGCTGGGAAGCTGGGCCTTCACAGAAATTCGTGCTACCTTCCACCCTGGAGCCAAAACCCTTCCTTGGAAATCTATCCAAATGTCCCAGAATGTGTGATGAAATTTTCATTTCTCTCTACACACATCAGCTGTTCTCAGAACGCCTCTGCTAAGTCGGGATGCCACTGCTGACAGACAGAACAGCAAGAAGGTCTTTTCAAAAATCACCAAGGAAACCTCATCCACCAGGTAAACCAGCTACATCAAGGCTCCGCCCCTCCAGCCCCAGCTCCTGCTTAAGCACAGCAGCAGCTGGGTGACTTAGAAGAAAGCCATGGATTTAGCCTTAGCAAAAACATTTTGGTCTACCCTCTCCTTTGACAGTCAAATGAGACTATAGCATGTGATCCCATGGAGCGCTGTGCTGTGTGGTTAAGAACATCAGACACTACGTCACTAGTTTTTCATTCCTAGACTCACATTAGCCTTAGAGTCCTTCTTTTTGAGAGGAGAGAATGGTATTTATTCCTTTGATAACTAAGCGAGTCAATCTGCGCCAGTTCCTACAAGCATTTAGCACAATCCCCAGAGCACCATAAACATACAACAAAGAAGAGAGTTAGTAGGCTCTGGCAAGGACCATAAAGAGATGGACACATAGACGAGTTCAAACTATGTCTGACGAATAAATGACTGACCTCGAGTTGTTAACAATGGTAAACCTGTGTTATATGTATTTTACCACAATTCAGAAAACGAATTAAAAAAAGAAACCTGGCAGCTAGGAGTGCCCTTCCCAGCCTTGAGCAGGCTGAAGAGTCCTTGAGTGCTTGTGGCAATGGACCTTATTCATCTTGGTGGAGTCACCTGCCTTGGTGGAGTCACCTGCCTTGGCTGCATGTGCAAGTTCCCACAGGAACTTAGAAGAATAGACTGCCTGCCAACCTTGCTTTGCAACATAATCCAGCTGAAACAAAGGATGGGGTCTGTGGGCTTGCCCTATATAAACTCAGTGCTGAAGATTAAACTTGAAGCCTTGACCAGAACCTTGTCTTGGCTTCATTCTTCTCTCACCTCCTCCCCCTCCCCCATATCTTTTTCATTTCCTGCCCTCCATTCAGGTAAACTCAGTTCATGCATGGCCGCTGGACAGTTAAAGTTAGGGAACTCATGGCATGGGCTTCAGACTGCAAATACGCTTGGGGAGAAGGTACTCCATTTGCTGGAGCTGACTGGCCTTTCCCATGCCCTGGTCTCTGCTTTTTATTTTTAATAGCTTCAAGCAATAACAGTGACTCAGATTTCCTAATTGTGACTGAGTTCCAGAAGCTTAAATGGAGATGGTCAGGAAATGTAAGATGATGGAATGTCCATGGCAAAGGGAACCGTCATTTTCTCAGTCCATTTCTAGTCCTGTGACTCTGTCAGGACTTATATTGCATTGATGGGACCGATACCCAGGAGAAGTAGAAATGAGCTAAGTTTAACTAGAAACAGCATTATATAGGAAGGGAAGGAAGTGGGGAGGAATGGAAGGAGGGAGGGAAAAATATGTAGAAGTGGCAAGAAAAGCCAGAAAAATGGATTGGATTTAGCAATGACCTCAAAGCTGAAGATGAGTTCTAGTCCCAGGACATTTTGTTGGCCTGGTGACCTTGAAAAAAAAATCCTTTTACTTCCACAAACGGAAACTCTAGAAAAGATGATTTCTGAAGTCCTATCTGCCTAAATAAAATCAATATCCCATCAAACCACTCTGCCCACTCAATTCTGTTAACTTGGACAAATGGATCAGTGGAGTGGATTTGAACTCATGTTTTCCAGAGCTTTTTGGGTCCTTGCCAGTTCTCAGTATATCATTTGTTGTATGTTTATGACAACAATGAAGCATTTATCCCAGGAAATGTTATTGTAGTCCTAGATGAACCATATCATGGGCAATCAAGTAAAGAAATACCACGGGCACATCTTTTAAGTGTCCCAAGACATTGTCGAGAACATAAGAGTAAGAATAAGTCAGTAGTAGTAATTCTAGTACAGAGCAGAGATCCCCTGTGGTGTGGTGAGATAGGGTGATGGCAGACTTGTGGTCTGTTCCCCATTCAGTCTCAAGTCACCCCCCTCCCCTTACCTGCGTAGGAAGACACAGGAGAAATCTGTAGAGGGTAGAGCTCGCTCATGCTGACTGGTTGATCATCACTCTCCGTGGTCACTTCTACAACCTGGCAGATGTCTGGCGGGTTAGTGACGATCTCTTGATCTTCAATGTTGTTGTCCAGATGGGACTGTCCTACGACTTCAAAGGACAGGAGACCATCATCACTCAAAGTCTCTTGACATCATGATTACACCACACTCCCCAAACAGAAAACCTTCCTCTGCTCGGGCAGGCTGCCAACTTGGGTTCAGATTTCAGGCCTTCCCATGTCACCTGCCAGGAAGCTGAAAACCAAACTTGAGTTCTGTGTTAATAATCTGCAATGGGTTGGCCCAGGTGTGTCCCCGCTGTGCTTGTTGATGGTACATCCTGGGGACAATGTCCTGAGTCTCCAACTCAACCTGGTCATAGCCAAGACCTCAGGCTGCATCTTGACCAAATCTCAGGCCAGATATCCTAATGCTTGACATACAACCTATTTCTGTCCTCTGCACTTGTTCTGCAGGAAGATGCTATGCTTGTTTTAAGGATTCTGTGGTCCAGACAGACACCGTCAAACTTTCACAGAAGGCAAAGACACAACAATCCATTCACTGAGCCATTTCTGGCCAAATGGAAAGGGGAAGCTCTGCTCATGCTTTCTCTTGATCTGAATGTAGCCGACTGTCCAAAACATCAGAGCAGTGAAGCGGTTCTCCTATTCTAACAAATGGTAACAGCATTAACTGCCCAAACACTGATAAGATGAATCTAATTAAGCTCAGTCTGAAACTGCTTCTATTTTTTTTTTTAATTCAAAACTTTATTTTGGCGAAGAGAACAAATGTCAGTGGAATACCTAGACTCAACTGATCCATCTACCACACAGCCCTACAGCAAGGCTCAGAGAACATCAGAGAAGAGAGGGCAGCAGAACCGGAAGAGCCAGAGGACCATGGCACCTGCTGTGAGATAGGTTCCTTTATGAAAGGACCTAGGACAGGACCTATGACATCTCAACAATATGCTTATCTAAAGAAGTCCTGAACACAACAACAGCAGCTGATCCAACACTGTAGATGGCGGAAATCTTATGTGGTCCCCGCTAGGTAATTAATGACTACTGAGAGGGGGGAATCAGTTTTCTCACCTAACTGGTTATCCAGTATCAAGTGATCATCTCTAAACACACACACACACACATACACACACACACACACACACACACACACAGACACACACACACACACACACATACACACACACACGCAACTCTAAATGGACTCAGAATCAGAAGGGGGTATTTAGTGTATATTTGTGTATATACAATTAAAGAATAAGAGGTAAACAAACTAAAAATAAAATTTTTATTTGGGGACAATAATAAATTTAAATGGTTGCAAGAAACAATAGAGGAAGGTCCTGTCTGGATCCTTTACCCAGTTTCCTTCAGGCAACAAACACCTTGTGAATCCAGCATCTCCACCCCAAGACTGCCAATCTACCACCTTGCTCAGATTGCCTCATCTCTACCTGGATTCTTTGGTGTGCGGTGAGTGGATGTACCTCCTTGTAATTTTATCACATACAAAGTTTCATGGACCGACCACCACAGCTGTAAAACTGACTTCATGGCTGCAGGTGCCTTTGTAGCTCTGTAATCTTAACTACCCTTCTTCAGTCCCCTCCTGGCCACCTCCTGTCCCTTGTCCCTGGCAGTCAACAACCTGGTCCATTTTTCTGTAACCTTCATCATTTCGAAGATGTTATACAATAGATCCAGTCAGCTTGGCTCTTTGCATTTCATGTAATTCCCCAGTGAGCCACCAAGCTGTGTGTAGCCGTAGCTGGCTCTCTATTGCTGGTGTACATAGTCCGCTGTTTACCTGTTGCAGGTTGTCGGAGAACATATTCCATCTGTTTAACTAGCCACCCATTGAAGGATGCTTGGGTGGATACCAGTCTTTGCCTTAGTACAGACAAGGTTCCTGTGAACATTTGTGTTCAAGTTTCCCACAAACATGTTTCCACTTCTCTGGGATAAACATCAGAGAGTGTAATTGCTGGCTCATACAGGAATTCCGTGTTTAGCTACACAAGAACCAGCCAAACTGTTTCCCAGGGCGGCTGCGTGTTTCACATTCTCACCAGCAGTGTCAGCATGATCTAATTTGTCTGCATCCTTGCCAGCATTTGGTGTTGCTAGCATTTTTATTTTCACCATTCTTCTAGGTAAATAATGAAAATCCACCACATCTTTAATTTCAAGGACTCTAGTGCTGTTCTAAGTTTAAACAAAACCGAGCGAGCATGTACTCTTGTTGGCAGCAGACTGAATAAAATGCTCCTGGAAACTGGCTGCGATTAGTTTAAGAGAAGTAAGTGGGGTGTTAATGCATTTTCCAAAGGCCTTCAAAGCATGCGGCAGCCACAATCAACATTGTACATAGGCACTTGGAGGTTGTTTTAACATTTCTGTCATCAGAATGAAGCATCAGTATCCTGATACTGACAAAGGAACTGGGTGACAGAAAGGCAGAACGACTTCCCCACGGGCTCACAGTGTGCTTCAGCACAGTGCTCGGTTCCTCTCTGTTCCCATCCTTCTCCAACTGCAAAATGCTTAATTTTTGCCAAAAGAGACCACACTCCAGGCTCCCTGACAGTTATCCCCTGTCAGCAGCTCTGGTTTCAGCCGCTCAAATCATCACTCTGGCTGGCAGATTATTTGTACATTTTAGAGCACTTTTAAAGATTTATTTGATTACTATGTGTGCATGTGAGGGTAAGTAGCTAGAGGCTTCGAATTCCCTTGGAGAGTGAGTTACAGGCCGTTGTGATCTGTGTACAACATAGGTACTGGGAACTGAACTCAGGTCCTCTGCAAGAGCAGAACTCCCTCTTAACCATAGAGCCATCTCTTCAGCCCCAGCATTTTAAAAATATTCATATCTTCTGGGCTTGGTGGTGTATACCTTTAATCCCAGCACTTAGACACAGGAAGGTCTCTGAGTTGTAGGCCAGCTGATCTATAGGGTGAGTTCCAGGCCAGCCAGGGCTACATAGTAAGACACTGTACTGTCATAGACACATATGCTCTCATGTTTACATGTGTGTGTATTTTGTTTGTACACGTGTATTTGTGTATATGTATGTTTATGTATGTATGTCTTTTATATGTATGTCTTTTGTATGTATATGTGTATGTGTGTGCATGTGTTTGAGTATGTATGTTTACATGTATGTGTGTGTATGTAGGCTTTTGTGTGTGTGTTTGTATATATAGTGCATGCATTTGTGTGCATGCATGTGTTCATGCATGTGTGCATGTGTGTGTGTGTGTGTGTGTGTGTGTGTGTGTGTGTGTGTGTGCATGTACAGTAGATGCAGGAAGCATACGGGACAATGGAATTAGGGCCCTACAATAACTTTATTTAAATCAGTCCCTTTCACTGCAGTGCTCCAAAGCTCCTTCCTCCTCATGCTGTCTTTCTAAACAGAACATCTACAGGAAGCTGGCTAGGACTATAAACAATGGCCCAGCTCAGGTATCCCTTGCATCTATCCGCTTGTTCTGCCCAGGAGTATTCTTTCTCTCTGTTCTTTTCCTCACAATGCCCAGCTTAGTTATTCAAGCCACCCAGACAGGTGGAGCGCCTGCTAGGTACAGACACTGCTGTCTGGTTCTGGCAGGGGCAGGGAGGATGCGATGGAGACAAGGATCAGGTCTGTCAGAAGTCTAGAGGGCAGCAAGCCAGCAAATAACCACCTAGGGAGGGAACAGAAGATGGAGAAGACAGAAAGGGAGAAAGGAAGGGACAGAATCGAAGGGACATCCAAGCTGAGGAAGTCGAGTATTTTTTTCCAGCTAGAAAACCAAAAGCTTCAATAAGGTAGGACTAGAGGAGATGAGGCCAAATGAGCTATGGTTACTGCTCAGATGGCCCTGTTTCTTAGAGCCCTTCCTGAGCACGACCCACAGATTCACTTGACCTTCCCCTAAGCATCTCTCATACTCTGGAGCTGGAGCTCATCCCAAACTGCATGAGCTTGTAGCACATCTTGATTTTCTGCCTCAGTTTCTAGTTCGCTCTATGCATCTTTCCTTGACCTTTCATTTGTATGTACAGTATCTCTCAAGAGCTGAGAAATGCTCTAAACCCTTCCTGAACTCCATCGTGGTCCGTGATCATGGCTGGCACCAGCAAGGAGCTCAATGGATGTCTCCTGGACAGATAATTAGTGAAGGGATCCAGCTAGGCAGCTGCAAAGAGTCTTCGAGGAGTTAGTGCAGAACAATCTGCAAATATGGAGCATGCCAATCAATGCTTTCTAGCAAATGTCAAGACTTGCAGTAAGTGGGGCTCATTTAAATTTCCCAAAATGAAAAAGATGCAAGAGGCTATACTGCTATTACAAGTTAGGGGTAAAAACATTCTTGGTTGATAAAAACATTCTGTCTTGTTGCTGCTTGGTACTAGTTACACAACCGAATGCATTTGTCTAAACTTGTGGGAGAATCGTGGGGCTGGGCATATAGCTCAGTGGTAGATGTTAAGTTATACAACTAAGAGGAATTAATTTTGTCTTCTATTTCATTTAATGTACATGACTTGAGAGAAAATGCAGCCACGTAGCTCTGTTTAAATTATTAGTGGATCCTGAACACTAGCTACTAGGACAGACAGCTAAGTGTCTGCCTTCTGGGGCTAAGATACTCTATACAACTATCATCTCTCAGGCCACACTTCCCTCACAGGTCTGTGCTATTTTGGAAAGAAGGTAAGGTTTTCCATCCACTCACTGATGAGAGCCCTTTGGAGATGACCCAACTCTCAATTACAGGCCCTCCACAGAAACAGGGGAACCCACACGTCTGAGAAGCTCTGTGGGTGTGTGTAGGTGCTATTAGTCATCTGCCTCTTTCAATGGCACACCTCTAGGTGCTAGATAATGAGTAACCTGACTGAAAAACAGCAATAAAATCCAACTTCCAGAGCACACCCCCTGGAAAGCCTCCCAACCCTGTAAGGAAAGCACACAGCAATTATGACCCCCACTTTGGACAGACATTATATATATAATTTTAGATGTGTGTGTGTGTGTGTGTGTGTGTGTGTGTGTGTGTGTATCATATATATGCATATATATGACATCAAGCAAAGGCCATCTGGCTAAAACGTGACAGGATGTAAGAACAACTTTACTTTGACTCCAAATTTCAAGTCCTTTGTGGCAAGGACTCCCTAAATAAAAGCAGCCCAGATAGTTCAAACTAAGCTACTCTTAACTTACTAAGCCCTTTCGAGACAAAACCTTTCAAATCTCACCTTAATGAATCTTGGACCCATGGCCAACAGTGAAATTTCTTCTCAACAGCTTCGTGTTTGGTGCCAGAAATTCTCAACGGGGTCAGCAAGCAGGAAATCCACCAAGCTTGTCCAGCTCAGTAAGGTCAGCCCCTCATGCAAGGTCACCCCTGGGAATGTAACCTTATCTGAGTCTAGTTGCTAAGAATCCCAACAATATTATTCATAGCCAGTTAGCGACGGACAGACCGGTTTGATTGCTTAAAAGGTCATTCTTGCTTTATTAACAATTGTTGAGTTGGTGCAAGGTCCCCACCTGAGGAAGCTGCTTGCGCTCAGGCTTCAGACAAATTGCTTTAAAGCAGGGACTATTGGAAACAGAAAGGCCCTTGAGGGGGACTGGCCCTATCACTTTACAGTTTAAAATGCTGAAAGGCTGGGGCGAGGTAAATTGCCAGGGTTACCAGGTAGCTATAGGGCCAAGCAATGAACTTACTGGCTGTGGGCGTAAAAACCAGACGATCGACATCACACTATAGGAAGAAATGTATTCGATGGTTTGAGGGCTAAAACTGCTAATACAGGCAGGCCCTGCTGACCCAGCCTACAGAGATACATTTCTCCTACTCAAATGCATGTTAATTTGATTTTAGAAATGCAATCACCCTATATCTAAACAGAGAGTGATCAACTGCCTGTTTTATTTGATCCTCACAACTCTATGGAGAAAGTAGAATCACCTTTATTACTTTCATTTTATATCATATTGTACTTCTCCATTTTACAGATAATAAAGCATGTGCTGCTTCGGAATCACATATACAGTGTGGTGGTTTAAATAAAGATGCCCCGCCCCCCATAGGCTCATAGGGCACTATTAGGAGGCGTGGCCTTCTTGAAGTAGGTGTGGTTATTGGAGGATGTGTCACTGGGGGTTGGGGGGAGGTTTCAGAAACTCAAGGCAGGCCTAGTAGCTCACAGTCTCTTCCTGCTGCCTGCTGATCCAGATGTAGAACTCTCAGCTACCTCTTCTGCCCACATGCTGCCATGCTTTCTGCCATGATGACAACGGACCAACTGTCTGAACTATAAGCCGGCCCCAATTAGTTGCCATTTGTCTTTTGTCTCTTCACAGCAATAGAAACCCTTAGACACACTGAGTCTAAGATTTTTAAGAGGTATGAATTAAAAACTGTAAAAGTAGGTTTAAAACCCAAGTCCAGTAAGAGCTAATCTAGTGCCCCATCTCTATCGAATACAGCAATCATTGTTGTAAAATACCAGCCACTACTAGGTTGGGAGAGAAAGAATCATACTGTGGTTAGGAACATTAAGGCCAGGGCTGAGTCCTAACCTGAGTCAGTTGTCTGGGCTATCTAGCATCAGGGCTATTGTCTGGCTTATGGTAGCATTAGGCTACTCCTACCTCAAGTAGTTGAGACAGGTGTAAGAAGAAGCAACAGTTTAAGTAGTATAGAGAGGACTTGTCAAGCAGTGGGCACACAGAATCACATGCTATTGCATAGAGCAGAGCACGCAGGCCTCCTAGTAAAACTCTGCAGGGTTAATCAGCATCTCAGGGGTCAATGTTCTGGAGGCAAAAACATGAGCACAATGTGCTAGGCTAGCAGGAACTGAGAACCTAGGTGTGGTGCTTGGTCCTAAGGTCTCCTACCAACCTCCTTCTCCACAACTTGCCCCACACTGTTAGATTATTTAGGCTTGTTCAAGCTCAAACAGGTCTGGACATGATAGGCCAAGATGATAGGCAGGGACAAGTGATGGCAGACATGAAGGAGACTCCAGCGCGTTTTGCATTGGAGGCAATGGTAACACGGTACTAGGGGCAGTTTCCAAAAAAAAAAAAAAAAAAAAAAAAAAAAAAAATCACCATGTGAGAGAGAATGAGTAGGAGGAGGGAAAGATGGAAGCAGAGCCCAGGAGGGAAGCAAGGTCTGACAGTGTCAGAAACAGAAGACAACAACGGAGAGGGCACAAGGGTGAGGGCAGGGTACCTGATAGTTAATTATCAACAGGTGGCGGTGAACAGGAACGAGGGGAGGACAGAAACGCTCAAGGAAAAAGCAGCCTTCTTAAGCTCATAAAAACCTTCATAACTCTGGAAAAACAACAGCCAACCTCCGCCACGCACCACGGCTCCTGACTAGCGGATGGTGACTGTCCACCTGCGTGACCCAGATCTGGATGCCCAAGCTGCCGAATACTACATATTTTATTTTTCTTTTGTTTCCTATGGATTAACCTATTCCTGGATTGTGAGACTCAGCTTAAAACAAACACAGCAACAACAACAACGACGACGACAACAACAACAACAACACTACTTAAGGTTAAGGTTGTATGATTCAGTACTGGAGTGTTCGTCTAACACACACAAGGTCCCAGATTCACCCCCCCACCCCCACCCAGCAACTCAGAGAGAGAAGAAAAGGGAAGGAGTAAAAAGCTCCTGAAACTTGATCTTTGCTCTACATAAAGCTAATCAAGTTGGAAGAGGTTGCCAGAAAAGACAGTCCTCCCAGGTGTGTTTTGGGAAGCTAAAATTAAGGCAATCTATATCATTTCCTAATTGTCCCGCATCTAGTCACTTTAGGTTGTTTATGCCCATCACAGTGTGGAATAGGGCTCCTTGTTTCTGGTGACCTCGGCATTATTGAAGGGTGGGGTTCCTTTCTGTCAAGAAACACAATGGGGCTGGAAAGCGCTGCCTCACAAGTTGGGCAGAGCGAGGCTCCTGCCAAGTGTCGTAGTCTGGCCTGCAGATCTGTTCCATACAGCTCAGCAGAAGCTCTGGTACCTCGGGTAGGATGGCAGCAGAGCGCTGTCAGAACAATTTGACATGTCCCACACAGAGAAGTCACCCAAAACCCAACCGAAATTTGATGCTAAGGACAAGAAAATGTCTCCCTTCCCTTAGAGAGAAATGGGGATACTTTTCTGGGCACTAATCCCGTGACTTAACCATTCAGAATACGAGAACTTTAGAAGGCACAGTTCTGCAAGTCGACATGGCACTGTTTGGACTGACTGACTGCCTATGTATGGATGTGTACATGCAGATATCCACAAAGACCAGAAAAGGATGTCAAACCCTCTGGATTTGGAGTCATGGGCAATCGTGAGCTGCCCAACACGGATACTGGGAACCGTACTGTATGAGTGCATGCATGCGAGCATGTATGTAGACACTAACCAAGGGTTCGTTTGTCAGGGTAACAGTACCTCACAGTTTTCACTTATGAAAACAGCCAACTCTGAGCAGAATGAAAGTGTAACAGTGGCTAATCTCCACTGAACTCAGTGATTTTCAGTCCAGCTCCTGGGCTAAAGAGCGTCCAGACAGCATATAAAAGGCTACAAAAGCTATAAAATGAAGTAGCCCATTCCAGCTTCCAGTTCTCATACACTCAATGACATAGGGTGCAAACACCTTGTAGCTTTTGTGTTGGGGCCCAAATACAAAACTGAAATGCAACCCAGGCTTAGAAGCAAGTCAGTGAAAAGTGAGAAATGGTGTCATTCATAAATAAAGAGAATCTCAAGATCAAGAGACAGAGTCTCTCAGAAGCCACCGTGGCCATGGATCCAGATCTCTGTTTCTCTGTTCTATCCAGAAGCCTCAAAGACCAAAGTGGCCAATAAGGCATGTGTGGGATGGTATAGGCAAAAGTGTTCAAGTCTGTTTGAAGTTTAATCTAAAAAGAGTTTAAAGTATGACATAATAACAGGATGAACCTCGGCATTGATTGGCCATCCATTTAACTACATGACGGTTCTATTTCATTTCAACGACTCACTTTGTAAGGGCAACCAGCTAAACAGAAAGATGCCTTCTAGTTAATTCTGCAGGGATTCATTGCTAATGTACTATTAAGTGTACTGACTATTAACTTACTGGTCACTATTAAGACCAGGAAGAGAAGCGTTAGTCTAGCAGGTGATGGTCTCAGGAACCCTGTCCAGTATCTTCGCCTCAGAGGAGAGTACCTACTCAACCTTCCACCAGCACCAGGTAGCAACAGATGTGCAAGAGGGCAAGGGACAGTCAGAAAGCCTCCACACAGAAGGCCACCAAAAAGACAAGAAAAGAAAAAGAAAAAAGGAGAAAGAGAAGGAAGGAAGGGAGGAGGAAAGGAAGGAGGGAAAGAAGTGATGAGGGAAGGAAGGAAGGAGGGAGGGAGGGAGGGAGG
>JADRCD010177533.1:0-10972 GCA_019843815.1 Montemys delectorum
GGGCTGAAGCCTGCCCTGAGTCCTTGGGCTGAAGCCTGCCCTGAGTCCTTGGGCTGAAGTCTGCCCTGGAGGGAAGCTCTCGCCTATCAGGCAGGGGGCAGAGGTGGTCGCTGATCCAGCTCTGTCTCTCGGAAGCTGACAGGCTCCTGTCCCTACAGTCCTGCGACTCCCCTGCACTTCCTGAGCTCCCTCCCTCTCAAAGCTTAATTCACCACTCCTCTGAGCAGAGGGAGAGTAAGGATAGTAGAACACAGAAGGTGCCAGTAACTCGAGGCTAGACTTAAAATTCTCGTGTTTCTTCTCTTCTTAGGCCAGCTGGAGGGCTCTATGGCATCGACAGCATGCCAGATCTACGAAGAAAGAAGCCACTGCCACTTGTCAGTGATCTGGTGAGTCAAGACCCTAGCCTTAGCTTAGGCAACAGTCTTTGGGTATAAACCCCACTAGGTCTTGGCAAGCTGTCAGGATTAGAATCAGTCATTTCAGTTACCGTTACTTAATGATGGTTTCAGTGGGGTCTAGTTCTAATTTACTCCTAAGTCAGCGTCCTGAGTTCTTCAATGAGTCAAGTTCCTATCTAGAATATTTGCAGCTTATACCTTCAATACTGAACTCAAAGGTCTTACACCAGGCATCTTAACTTCTCTAGATAGCTCAGCAACCTTCTTTGATAACTTGAAATGGAACCTGAGTCTAGCCTCTAGCCTTTAGTTTAGATTACTGAGTTTGGTGTGTAATATGCTTATCTGGAACTTAATCCTTTCTAGAGGCCAAGTGAAAGCCTCTTCCTAAAATATAAGTTCTATAGACTGTGTCTGTTAACCTAAGACACTGAGAGGCAGTGATAAAACATTTGTGCAACTGAATTGCATCAAGCTTAGGGGTTAAAAGGTGCTCTTGGGACTTCCAGGATGACCAAAATCTCCTATTCTTTGCTGTGCTTTCTAAAGTTGGATCAGTGTGAGGAATTTTTCATAGCCTGTGAGTTGGTGGGAAGAGAGTGGGACCAGGCTTTCCCAGGGCCTCTGAGCTCTTAGAGCCAGATATAAGGTATGAGGGTTCACCAAGACCCAACCCTCATCTCTTTCCCATTTCCTACTCCTGTTACTCTTATTTCTCCCTCTTCTGTCCATTCTGGTTTTCCTGTCCACCTCTTTACTTTTTAGTGTTCTTGTTTCCTCCCACCAGTCTCTCTCTCCTTCACTGGGTGAATGGGAATGCCACTCCCCACCCCCAATCATTTTTTTCTCTACATATCTCCTTCCATGTCCACACCTCCTTTCTCATTCTCTTATTCTTTTCTGTACCTTCTCTTCAATTTTTCATCTAGCCGGTAGAAAGTAGATTCTGATGTCATATTTTCTTTATCTCCTGTCTCACTTTCATCTTTCTCTTTTCTCAGTAGGCCTTCCTTTTTCACAAGCAAGTCTGGATCATGTCTTCCTTCCCTCCTGTCTTTTACCTTTGCCTGTTTTCACTTTGAAACGTAATTGTCCTTAGAGTGGGCACTTAGCCTGGGCCTGAGGTAGCTCTATGGGTTGGACACAGTTTAGTAGATAGAGGCAGAGGTGATTAGAACATGTTCCCTGTGGTAAACTGGAGGAGAGACCCACTCAGTTGCCTCTGAAAGTTTTTATGCCCTTAGTGGACTTTAACACCATGTTGTTCCTTTCTTTGCTCTCCTCTACACAGGCTATGGTGAGTGCATCCAGAGCCCTTCCCTATCCTCTTAAGAGTCCACATCCCTAAATTATTTGGACCTCTCCCAGCTAATATTTGTGCTTAGATGCAAATAAGAGCTGCCCATCCAGTGTCCGCTGCCTCAATGAAGTCATGTGTCTTCCAGGGGCCACCTTTAGGGCTTGGGCTTGGCGGAAACATGGGGTGCCTCTACACAAGGACCTTGCTAACAGGACAGCTCCAGTTCTTGAACTTTCCTCTCCATCCTGTCTAGCCTCCCCTGTTCCCCTTTACTGTCAAATGCCATTTATTTGGGCTTTGGCCTTTGTATCTTCCATGGACTCTGTGTAGGGGGTACCTGGGCATAGGGGTCAGCATGGGCAGTTCTTATATGTGACTCCAATAACGTGTGTGTGTGTGTGTGTGTGTGTGTGTGTGTGTGTGTGTGTGTGTTATTTTTATGATTCATTTCTTCCTACAATTCTAAGCTTTCCATTTTTCCTTTGATTTCTATGGGGTAAGACACCCTAAGGATAGTGAAAGAGGAGAGCCCTTTGGGTGGTGGGTGTCCTGAAGGAAGCACTGTTCTAACATTGCTAGAGCAGTCCCTTGAGGACCCAGGGTTTCACATCTTAACCTGAATCTCTTACCTGTTACCCAGGGGTAGTGCCTAGTGACAGCAAAAATAGAACAGTGTCAGTTATAGTCAAGTGGCTTTGGAAACTGAAGCCTCCTTCCCAGGACCTTGCCAGTCTTTTGTGGCAGCCAGGGTTGACAGGCAACTCTTTTTCACAGTCACTGGTCCAGTCACGGAAAGCAGGGATTACATCTGCTATGGCTACACGTACCTCTCTCAAGGATGAAGAACTGGTAAGTAACCGGGGACATTTATAAGTCTACTGGCCTCAGGACTGGTCATCTCTGTAGCCATACTAACTATGAATTTTAGAATTCTGGTATGTAGTTGCCAAGATAATATCTGGTCTCGGTTTTCTACATTCGAAAATTCGAGTCCATATTGGAGTATTAAAGCTTATGACCACTAATCTTGGAGTTTATAGTGAGCTCATAACCCTTTGCTTCCCTAGAGTAAATGAATGTTCAGACTCAACAGTGGGCACACAGTGGATGACTAAAAGCACATTCTGGTGTGACCTTTTCTGTGTCAGGCAGGGCTCTGGTCCACTACCAGAGAAGTAACCACAGACCTGACTGTTCCTTAGGGTCTCAGTCCTGTCTAATATAGTCATATAGCTATTGGTCTGTGATGGGGCATGTGTCTTTCAGAAGTCCCATGTGTACAAGAAAACTCTGCAGGCCTTAATCTACCCCATCTCGTGTACCACACCCCACAACTTTGAGGTCTGGTCTGCCACTGCACCTACCTATTGCTATGAATGTGAAGGTTTGCTCTGGGGCCTTGCCCGTCAAGGCATGCGCTGCAGCGAGTGTGGAGTCAAGTGCCATGAGAAGTGCCAGGACTTGCTCAATGCCGACTGCCTGCAACGTGAGTACCTATGGGATGAGGACTGGGGAGCAGGGGCAACAGGGCCTTTCTAAAGCAGTGTGAGCAAAGAGCAGTTGTTTCTCTATTCTGCTTTATTCCAAGGGCCTCTACTCTTTAGAAAATAAGGTACTGAATCAAGAGATAATTGCTTTTCCAAACAGTGGGTCTTATAGAACTCTCTTAAGCTCCTTTAGGGAAAACCCTTTGAACTTTATATAGCCTTCTATAGAGCTAGAGTCTCTTGCAGGATTCATTTGATTCCAGAATATCAGCTTGAATAGTATACACCATTGCTTATGTTGAAAGAATGTGTATTATAATCCTGCCAGGTGTGGTGGCATATGCCCTTAGACTCAGCACTTGGGAGACAGAGGACAATTAAAGCTGCATAGTGACATAGAGGGACCCTGTCTCAAAAAAAAAAAAAAAAAAAAAAAGGAAAAGAAAAATCTCAAGAACTAAGAATCTGTGTTTCCTCATAGAGAAAAAGTGATTCACACAGCTAGGAGTGTGAAGAAGAGATTTAAACCCAGGTCTGATTCCAAAGGTTAGATATACAGTTTTAAATCATACTACACTATTTGCTGAGATTAAAAGCACTAGGACCATAAGCAGACCCCAGTTGTGTTGTGTTATACTTCTAGATTTGTGATTTGTGTCATGTTTGGCAGATAAGATTGGCAGTATTGTCATGGCTACCTACCATTGCTCCATGATATCTGAGACACCCTTTGGTGATATTTTGACCTTAGAGACTTGATGGAACTTCTAGCATTTCTCTAAACAGAATAGCATAATGAACCTACCATCGGTACCAAGAGTTTTCTGCCCTTCAAATTGCACTCTCGACTCCTCTGACCTGATCACAACAGCCTTTTCCCAGAGAACTCACAGTATCCTTAAGCTTCTCCCATTGTTCCTGCCTCTTCCTCAGCTTGACTTTGGTCTGGGAGGCAGCCTGTTGCTTAGTTCTACTTTCTGGGCTGTCCTTCAGGGGCTGCTGAAAAGAGCTCTAAGCATGGAGCTGAGGACCGGACTCAGAACATTATCATGGCTATGAAGGACCGTATGAAGATCCGAGAACGGAATAAACCAGAGATCTTTGAGGTTATCCGGGATGTGTTCACAGTGGGCAAAGTTGCCCATGTGCAGCAGATGAAGACAGTAAAGCAGAGTGTCCTGGATGGCACTTCCAAGTGGTCAGCCAAAATCACCATCACTGGTAAGTAAGCTGAAATGTGAGGGCTTAGGGACACCTGCACAATGGGGAAGCTTCAGGGGAAGGAAGCATGTCAAGGGGTTGAGAAAGAGAGAATCTCCTGTCATTCTTCACCCCTCCTCATTTAGACTAGGTGCTAGAAGAGGCAAGTACTTGCAAACAATGTGAACCATAATACAAGGACGTCCTAACAGCCTAATGGTGTGCACTCTGTTAAAAGCTGGGGGTGAGAGGGAAGGGGCAGGAAGCAGACTAGGAGATAGTCATCAGGGGTTTGTTGCTACGATGTGTGTGTGGCTGAAGTGTGTGTACATTAGAGAGTGGGTGAAGCAGTCAGTGGTCAGGAAGGACTCAGTGACAGAGAAGGGATTCTTGGGTTAAGCTTTGAGGAAGAGGCTGGTAGCCTGGGGCTAAGGGTAGATTTGGAGAAGTGAGGTTAGGTGCGCTGTGCATGCATAGGAAGACTTCTCTAAGTTGCAGAGACTGTAATTAACCTTATGGGGGCTTCTAACTTAACTCTGAAATGTGCTCTGAACCTTTTGCTTTATGCTTGGGTTGCAGTGGTTTGTGCCCAGGGCCTACAAGCCAAAGACAAGACAGGATCCAGTGACCCTTATGTGACTGTGCAAGTTGGGAAAACCAAGAAGCGCACCAAGACCATCTTTGGAAATTTGAATCCTGTTTGGGAGGAGAAGTTCTATTTGTAAGTCACAGGGGGATGGGCACACATGACTGACCTTTCTGTATATATGCATATTTTAGAAGTGGTATTACAACTTACTTTTTTGGCTTGAGCTCTAAGACTGGAGCTTTGGACAAAGACTGGAGATTCTCACATGCTTCACTGGGCAACAGCCATACTTTCTTTGGGTTTCTTCTTACAGTCTTAATGTATTAATGAGGTCAGTTTATGGCCAGTGCTTTTTCTAGCACCGGAAAGATCTCCCTACCACTCTGAAACTGCTTTCTAGCTGCCTAGCAAGTGTTAGGATTTCTCAGGATTGAGACAAGCGTGCTCTTGGCCTATAACTGGATAATTATGGCTTGAAGATGGAGATCTTGGGTCTGGAGGTGTTTCTCTTTTTTCCTGTCCCAGCATATTCCTCCATTTCCTTTCCCTCACCTCTCTTTCTTTCGACTATCTCACTAACGCCTAGAACTTGGATGAAAGTCTGGAGTTTCCAGATGGCTTTGTCTCACATCCCTACTCCCAAGGTGTAAGATCAGGACTTGGGCTCTGAATCTGCTGAGCAGGATGGCTGTGATAGTGAACAGCTTCTGTTGATTCCCTGAGCACTCATGTGGAAAAGGTTGGGGTATAGTAAATCACTGTCCAGTCCAGGCAGCAGTTACTGAGGGAAGCACCTATTTGTCTGAGAACCTGACTAGTTCCTGCCAACTACTTTCATATGACTACTTTTAAGTGAACTGGTTATGATCATCATCTTTTACTCATTATAGATGAACAATTCATTTAGTTCCTATCCAATGCAAGATGCTTTACCTGATGCTGTTTATCCAAGAACGTCTGTTCTCCAGAAGCTCATTGTTGACTTATCCATTATTTTTTAGTAGACAGGTCGTTGTGTATAGTACTTTAATGGAACTATCTTGGTTGTGAAAATATATAAGAATGGGGGGAAACAAGCAACACATTCTGCTTAGTACTGGTTTGGGGTGAGGGACCAAGATCCAGAAAACAACCTCTGGGGAGGAGAGCAAGATGGGAGACCTTCCCTTCTCCAAAGTAGAAACATCACAGAAGAGAGAGCCATTCAGTAAAGAATGATAGATGTTCATAAGCACAGAGTTAGGTACATGGGGGAAGCTAAGGAGATATGAGCCTACCAGTCATGTAGCACCTTAAGAGTTCATGTCTTGGACTCTGCGGAAGGAACTAGCAGTTCTTTCTGAAGCCCTGTGGTGTCAATCATTCAGTTGGAATTGCTGATATAGCTAGCTGCATAAGAAGTGAGAATTGACCATAAGTACTCATTTCCTTCCCATCCCTAAGACTGAAAGCCTTAATTCACTTGGAACTTGAGTGCCATTGTCTGCTGAATTTTTCTCTTCCTCTTTCAAGTGCAGTTGGTGGCCCTTTGAGGGTAGACATTGGAGGTAGGAGTGATGCTGCTAGGTCTGCCCAACCTGATTTTCCACCCACCCCTTCCACAGTGAGTGCCACAACTCTTCTGATCGAATTAAGGTACGTGTGTGGGATGAGGATGATGACATCAAATCCAGAGTAAAGCAGCGGCTAAAGCGAGAGTCGGATGATTTCCTTGGCCAAACTATCATTGAAGTTCGAACACTGAGTGGAGAGATGGATGTTTGGTACAATCTGGGTGAGGAAACTGAACCATAAAGTGTTACTGTGATTGGAGACCATTCAGAGCGATCTAGAAATTTGCTAGATTACCAAGCTCCAGGTCATATCCCAGTACGACCTGTCTTGCCTTTAGTGCTGACCATTGGTGGGGTGGAGAACAGGATGGCAATGGTTAAAACTCATTCTAGCTTGGACATCCCTCAAGTTTCAGATCTTTTAGTCTCCATCCTAATCCCTAATCCCTGTAAGGCTCTGACCACTCCTGTCCTCCCACTTAGTTCAGGGTTATTTGTAGAATATGTGGCCACTTGGCTTGGTGCCATTTCCCCCCTTGGATTACACCATCTGTAGATAGTTGCATTGCTCTGAATCCCAAGTCTTTTTTCCTTTGTAGAGAAGAGAACAGACAAGTCAGCTGTCTCAGGGGCTATCCGACTTCAAATCAGTGTGGAGATCAAGGGGGAGGAGAAGGTAGCCCCATACCATGTACAGTATACATGTCTCCATGAGGTGAGCAACACTTTGTGAGTGGAGGGCTGAAAGCAGGGTGGGCTTTTGACCGTAAGTAAGGTTGGCAGGTGGCTGGAGATCTAGGACCATTTTGTTTCGTTTATTCTTGGCTCATTGTGCTATTCTGGGTACTCTGAAGAACCAGACCATTCTTTTCTTTCCCTGGAAAGACCGATCAGTGACAGTGGAAATTTTCTACTGAAATTTCCAGTTACGATGTGCTTGTAACCCACCTTTCTCTCTGCTCTGTGTTCTGCAGAACCTCTTCCATTACCTCACAGACATTCAGGGAAGTGGAGGAGTCTGGATCCCAGAGGCTCGAGGGGACGATGCATGGAAGGTGTACTTTGATGAGACAGCCCAAGAAATTGTGGATGAATTTGCCATGCGCTATGGCATCGAGTCCATATATCAAGCCATGACGTGAGGCTCCCTGGGGTCCTGGGAAGTAGCTACTAATACTCTAAGTAACTAATGAAGGCACAGGACGTAGTAGACAGGGCCTTAGTAGCCGCAAAGTGCCGTGATTTCAGACTTTTCCTCTTTGAGCTGGGTGGAGTGTGTCTGTGCCCCAAGACAAAGAAGCATGCATTAGAAAGGGGGTGTATTTGCCAGCATCTCAGGATGCCTTTTTACCCAACAAGATCATGGTTAGGAAAGGGTAAAGATATGAGTGGATAGACAAAGACACAGGACCAGATATCACAGGCCTGAGCAAATAGGACATGTTTTTGCCCGTGGACTAATGTGCATAACTAACAAACTGACCTAGATTACCCTGAGAGTCAACAAAGAGATCATTAAACTGTAGGGAAAATATTTCTCTATGGAATCTACCAGCATTCCTATAAAAGAAATTCTTGCCTACTGGGAGGAGTGTCAATTGGTGATGTTGCCATAGCAATGCACACAGGACTCCATCTGCATAAGCAGAGGGAGTTAACTGACCTGTCTGCACTTCCATAAACTTTAATTAGGTTCCTACTTGGCTACTACTGCAATCTTTGAGAATGAGGATTCTGTTTTTCAGGCACTTTGCATGTTTGTCATCCAAGTACATGTGTCCTGGTGTACCAGCCGTGATGAGCACCTTACTGGCCAACATCAATGCCTATTATGCTCACACAACCGCCTCCACTAACGTCTCTGCATCAGATCGTTTTGCAGCCTCCAACTTTGGTGTGAGTGTGATGAAATACATGTATCCAAAGGCTGTCGTCAGTTGATGGTTTGTTGTTTTCTGGCCAGTTGTGTAGAGTTGACTAATGTGTCTAATACTCAGAGTTGCTCTCTTGAAAGACAACCTTTTTCCTTCTAGATAAGGTGACTAATAGACTATCCTCACACTCTAGGAATGACGACGCTGTTATGCTTTAAAAGACATTGCTCCGTGGGCCCACCATAGTTGAATCACAATGTTTCTTAGTCTTACAGTCATTACTCAGAATGTTACCTGACATAAATTCAGGATAAACAGGATAAAAGACTTCATGAAAGTTCTTTCTGTAGGCATCTTATGTAACCCTCACAGTCTGCTGCATCTGTTAGCCCTGGTCTTTGGAACTCATAATGCTTCTGTTGTTAATAGAGTTTTTCTATAGGTGAGTTAATGTAATTGATTAAGCCAATCAAGTCCCATTATGTATTGATTTAATCAGTATCTATTGATGTATCCAATGTAATGAATTCTGGAAATGTGCTAACAGCCTACAGGCATGTGATTCCATATTTAATGATACTTTTTCTGTGAAAACTATTAAATTAGTATATATTTATATGTTTTAATATTAAAATATACACTAAGAAAAAGTACAGGGAACTTGGTTAAAAGAGAGACTTCTTATGTCTTTCTGACCATTTTTCAAATGCATCATTATTTTTTCTCCCATCATCACTGCTAGACTCTGGCTATAAAGCTCTTAAGAATGCCCTAGAATTGCAGGGTAGTAGTGGTGCACAGCTTTGATCCCAGCACTTCAAGGTTTATAGAGTGAGTTCTAGGGCATCCAGGGCTACACAGAGAAACCCAAGAGGCTCCTTGGCACCGGGGTGACAGGGAAGAGGTGGAGGTGGAGTCTATCCTGTCCCCTCCCCACAGGCCCCCAAGCTAGAGAGACTTTGACTGGGCATAGACTTACTCTGCTGATTGCAGATGTGGGAGAGTAGGGCTTAGAGGTAAGGCAAGGGCCTGCAATGGAATGAGAAAGATCCAGAATGTTTTAGTATATGCAGGGAAAGTGTCCTTAGGGGACAGAGCTTGAGAGCTTGGGAGTGTCTCTGATTGAGGCCATGATGGCAAAATGTAGGTAGCTGGAAGCAGGTGTTAGGCGTCCACTGCTCCTGTCCATGTGTGTGCCTGGCTCCCCAATCCCACTTTGGGTTAACAGCTGCTCATTTAAGGGTTTGGCTAGGGACAGCAGCTCTTCCAAGGTACTTACTACCTGAAAGGAAGTTAGAAGGGCTCCTGAGGGACATTGAGGGCTATGGCTCTGAGAAACTGTTGAAGACCATACTTGGCCTCTGCGGTCTCTGAGTCCCACATCACCTAACCCTGACAATTCCAGACCTCTCTTCCATGGGAACCAGTTTGGGCTTGTAAGACCAAGGATAACTCAGCTAGACGACCCTCACCTTAGGCCTCCCCAGAGTCTGCTGCTAGGATTGGGAAGAGCAAGGCAGAAACTGCCACTACAAGGCTCCCAGGATGAGGTCCCTCCTAGCCCTGCATCCTTCGTCCACTGGACCTGCTCTGTAGGTAGGGGCCTGAGACCCATGGGGCAGTTTGTGCTCAGGGACACCCAGTCCCCCAGCTCTCTTCAATCGTGTCACTTATTTCTTAGTATGCTCTCTAGTGCCTTGGTGTTTTCCATCATCTTCTAGATATGGTATGAAGAATCTGTGCAGACTGTTAAAGCTCTGATCATCAATAAATGTTTTATTTAAAGCTCAAAAAAATGCCCCAAGAGAAGTCCAGAGATCCCAGACTCAGGAATAAGGTGGAGAAAGTCTTTGGATTGCCTTTTGCTGACTAAGATGAATTAAGGTCGCAAACAGAGAGCTGCAATCACTGGTCACATCATGTATTTAGAAAGAGATTGTTTTCCCCCAGAGACATGCCGGTGTGAAAGGGTTCCTGGTTCAAGACTATGCTGCTAAAAGATTTTAACACGGTTCACCTCATCTATTTTCCTTAGATTGATTTGTCCATAATAACTCTGTTTGCACTGTAGTCGAGGGGGCTCAGAAACAGATTGCTTCTCTTTCCTATTATTTCTTTCTCACCCACAGAAAGAAAGATTTGTAAAACTGCTGGACCAGCTACACAACTCACTGAGGATAGACCTCTCTACATACAGGGTAAGTGAAGACATGGGGTGGGCAGAGGACTAAGAAATCTCAACCTCAATCCGTAAGATGTAGGCATGTCTGAGCAATACCATGAAAGGCACGGGAACTGGCCCGTGTCATTATACCCACTTGGATGGGCAATGCTGTTAACACCTACAGTTCTGCTGACTTCGTTGCAGTGTACAAGAAGCAGGCACAGCTGCTTTTAGTGGACAGGTGGCTTTCTAACTCATTCTTAGCATCCTATCCAATGTTATAATAACATAATCTTTGCCAGAACTTCCCTTAAAAATATTATTTAGCCATATTCATCTTTCTCCCTTCCTTCCTTCCTTCCTTCCTTCCTTCCTTCCTTCCTTCCTTCCTTCCTTCCTTCCTG
>JADRCD010177533.1:11372-53779 GCA_019843815.1 Montemys delectorum
CTTTCTTTCTTTTTTCTTTCTTTCTTTCTTTCTTTCTTTCTTTCTTTCTTTCTTTCATTTTTTCCTTTTCTTTCTTTCTTTCTTTCCTTTTTCATTTCTTTCTCTGTCTCTCTCTCTTTCTTTCACTCTCTCTCTTCTCAATTCCCAAGAGAGGTATGACCTTTGGCTAGTGGAAGGAAGAGTAGCCTGTCCTGGACAAGTACAGTGTGTTAGGTGTTTTGGTTTTTCTGGTGCAGTAGGAAATGGATGGAGGAGAGTGGATACCTGGGATGTTCAGGATGAAACAATGGACAGCTTCTCAGCTCTTCTAAGTTAGATCTTACATTGCCTCTGTCACGTAAAGTGTCACGCCTCTCCACAGCAGGCAATCCACACACCTTAGAGAATGAACACAAGAGTAGCCTCCAGCTTAACAAGTGGGGTTCCCATTATCTCCACTTTCCTTACCCTCCATTTGTGAATAATGGAGAAATAACTACATGTTATCTTTGGCACTAGTAGCCCTCTGTAGGCGTAAAACTGATGGAGTGGAGACTAGCTCAGTCTCTCCCTTCATCTCTCCACAGCAGCTTCCTCCTAAAATTTATGTCAAAGAGAGTAATTTATGACCTGCAGGGAAATCTTAAGGAATTCACTTCAGAGATTGTGCTCAGAACTCTGCCATCTGCTGGCTCCAGAGCATAGAAGAGCAGCGTTGACTGAAAGTTCAGTTCTGGATCTGTGTGGTCTATAGTGTGGCTTCATCTGCATCCATGATATACAGTTAAATTATGGCTTCTGAAGTACTTACTGAGTGTAAGAAGCTTCCTTTAAGGAGGGACGGAGGGAGAGAGAGAGTGCATGGCAGGGACTGACTGTATCTGTGTCACATGTTCATGGGAAGCAGGTTTGGGGAAGAAGTGTGTCTTTCTGAGCTGTGAAGTACTCACCTTGGCACTAGGTAAGGACCTGCCTGCTTCAGTAGGGAAGAAAAAAAGGAACCCAGTAATGTAGGTGGCCCAGCTACAGAAAATCCCAGTGAGCAGCAGCTAGGGAAATTTTGGGTTCATTACTTTTGGCAATGAAGTCTTTGTGTTCCTCTGTTCCTTTCTTCACATTTGCTTGATTTGTAACAGAATAACTTTCCTGCTGGGAGCCCTGAGCGGCTTCAGGATTTAAAATCTACAGTGGATTTGCTGACCAGCATTACTTTCTTCAGGATGAAGGTAAGGGTGGACAGAGCTGGTCAGTGCTGGGCTGAGGCCTTAGTCATAGAGACTTGGAGAGTAAGAGTCGTTAGACAGTCTGAAGCTACAGTTTCCACTTCCAAACATAGCCGTCCCCTGGGTTACTTCAAGGAATATGGAGTCCGCAGGTCAGTGAGGAAAGCCTAGAAGTTCTCCTCATCAGCTCACCTGCTGCTGGTGTTCATGAGTGTTCTCTTCACTGTGACAGGATACCTGACAGCCACAACTCCAAGGCAGGACATTTCCTCGATCCATTGTGATAGGGAGGGAGTGAACAGCACAGGAGCTCATTAGTCCAGGACAGGGGGACTTGTTTCTTCTGCTTCTCACATCATGGTAGGCCAGGAAGCAGAGAGTGGAAGAAGGAGCAGGGCCACACTAACCCTCAAAGGCCTGCTCCTAGTGATCTGTGTCTGATAGCTCAACACCATGTCCCAGAGGTTCTACAGCCTCTCCAAACAGCACCTCTAAATGCTCAAAACATGAGCCTCTGGGGGTCATTTTTCATCAAACCACAACATTGGGCAAGGTCTGAGGACTTGGAAAAGAGAAATGAATCTGGAATAGACTTGCAGGAATGATGGGGTGGATATCCCGCCTAGGTGCGCTGGACCCCTGGCTCATATTTCTTCTGTTAACTGGCAGGTGCAAGAACTTCAGAGCCCCCCAAGAGCCAGCCAGGTGGTAAAGGACTGTGTGAAAGCCTGCTTGAACTCTACATATGAATACATCTTCAACAACTGCCACGACCTCTACAGTCACCAGTACCAGCTGGTAAGAGGTTGGGAGTTCGTGAGGCCAGCTGACAGTAGCTCTTGGGAGCCTCAGTTTTTCTTTACTAGAAATTCATGGTGGAAAGGAGCTCAAAACAAAGTCCTTGATGTTCTCAAGGATGAGCAAGTTGTTGACTTTGGACCATTTGTCTTATAGCCTAGATGTTTATGAATTGACAAAAGGCCTTACACATACAAACAACACACACATACCTGAGCTGAACAGGTTGATTTTGATCAGGTGTGTTTGGACCACGTAAGTTCTGCACTGCCTTCCCCGAGACTGTATCTAACTCTGAGCTTCTGACATGAAAATTTAACTTTTCCCTGTGGTGACTCATTCTTTGGTTCACAGTCTTCTGAGATTATATTCACTGATTGGCTCTCAAGGCTGACCCTATCCTTCTGTGAGGCTGAGACACTTTATCTGTTCTAGGTTAGATTCTAACTCGGTGCTTGGAAACTTAGTTCATTTTTCTTTAAACAATAATTACATTTATTGATTTTTTGTGAAGATGTTTGTGTGTTCACATACATACACGGGAGTAGAGAGAATACGTGTAGGAACTGGTTCTCTCTTTCTAGAACGTTAGTCTCAGGGATCGAACTCAGGTCATCACAGTTGCTGAGAGGTGCCTTTACTGGCTAAGCTACTTCTCCAGTCCCATCTTTCTGGATACCTGCAACTCTATAACTCTTCTGGCAGCCATTTAAAAGCCAGGACTACTTCTTAGCTCTAGTAACTCAGTTACAGCTGTCCTGCTAATCATGCTTTTGAAGACTCACTTTCCTTTACTGCAGTAAGCACACACAGTCCAACAGGTGTCCACATGGGTATGTATATATGTATGTGTGAATGGATATGTATAGAAAATGTGCCAGACCAAGTCTGAGAGAAGCCTTCAGTGCTCCCTGAGGAACTCCTCAGTCTCACACACATGCATATGTGTTCACCCAATGTGGTCTTTTAGAACTGTTTTGAGAAAGGCATAAGAGTGAAAAGATTCCAAGGAGGAAGAATTCAGTCTTGGTTCAACAATGGGAACATAAAGGAAGGGAGATAGATCTTGAAAGGACCAAATGATGGAAATCTATTGAACACCCAACTTTTAGTGAATCTATCCAATCTATAATGCTTCTTTTCACTTTAGTGAAGATCTAAGACAATGGTTCTCAACCTGTGGGTCATGACCCTTTAGGAGTAGACAACCTTTTCATAGGAGTCACCAGAAAGCACAAATATTCACATCATGATTAATAACAGTAGCAAAATTATAGTTATGAAGTAGCAACGAAAATAATTTTATGCTTGGAGTCACCACACATGAGGAACTATATTAAAGGGTTGCGGCATTAAAAAGGTTGAGAACCACTGGTCTAAGATCTTTTTTCATGCTACCTTCTCTCATTCTAAATGTTCTTTATATGCCAGCCATATACTTAAAGCTTCCCCCATTTAAAGGTTTTATAAACCCTTCCACTGGTTCTGGTCTTCTGGGAGGTTTTTCTGGGGCCTTTGTTTAGCTTGTGATACATTCTGGACCCCTCTATCATTTTTCTATGGGTTCTCTTTGGCTAGGGAAAGATATTGTTCTCAGCTTTAATCTTTCAACCATGCAAATGTTTTAATATTTGATCTCTCTGCCCCAGCATAATAGTGAACAAAGCTCTAAAGAAGGCCTGCAGATGATTCAGGGACTTGGCTTTAGTCTTTTTATTTACTTTCTCTGAATCTCATTTTCATGAGGCAATGTATGCACTTGAGTAAACTCTTGGAGTTTCTGTTCATTTGCATATCAACAAACAAACAAAAACCCCATATTTCCTTCACCAGCTCGTACTTCCTCTACAAGTCCTCAGTCAGAGCTCATTCACCCACCCATCCACTTAACACATGGAGTATTAGACCAAAAAGTCAAGTAAAACACAGTTCTGCCTTGGGGGAAATTATTGTTTGGTAGAAATGAGGGCAAATTCTTGCATTTGTCATTCTTTTTGTTGTTTTTTATTATAGTATTAGATCTCTGGTATGCTAATATCAGAAATTCATAGACTGTTCTGTGAGCCCAGGGGAGGGTGATCTAATCAAGCCAGGAGTGCCAGAGACAACTTTACAGAAATAAAGGTCTAGCTGGATTTTGAGGAAGGCATAGTACTGATATGCCTGGAGCTGAAGGAAAGAAAGGGGGAAACAGAGTATTTGGAGGACAGAATTGTTCATGCACATATTAATTTAAGGAGTCCTAAGCAGTTTTATTCAGGTGTTCGTAACCTCAGACTCTGGAGCTCATCTATTGTGAGGTCAAATCTTATCTCTGGGACAGAAGGCAGGTCATAGAACCTCACTGTACTTCAGTCTCCTCATCCAGAACATGAGAAACTAGTAACTTGTGCTCAAGAATCGTCAAGCAGATGAAATGAGATAGTGTGTACAAAGCCTTTAGCAGCTGCCAGACATCACAGTGAGCATGATGCAGTGCAACACAAGAGAACTGGAATGACGTAGAGAGGAGAGGAAGGGAGCATTCTAAAAACTGTTGTGTCAGATGAAGGAGTCTACGTAACTGAGGACCATGGAAGAGCGCTGAGATCCCCGTACAGAGAAATCACTGGCAGCTCGCTGGAGGATGTGGTATACTAGAGTTCAAAGGCCTAGGGTGTCTTTTGAATTAGTCTTTGCTGGGATAGAGGCAGAAAAACTAAAAGAAAAAGATGCATATAAGTGATACTGAGGTGGAGTCAGTAACATGGATTCAGTCCTGTTGATGCAGGCTCATCATGGGGATTTTGGAAACTGCACAGTATTCACATAAAAGTTCCATGTTTGCCTCTGTTCCCATGAGAAAGAATGTCCATTCCAGTCTCTGTAGTGATCATAGCTTGTCTTTGCCTGGGGTCTGAATATAAGTGACTATTTTTTTTCCTGAGACTCGTTGTTATATTCCTTGGTCTCCCAAGCAACTCCTCTTCTCTGGATAGGCAAATAGCTGTCCAGGTGCATTTCTTCTATCTAATAATAGCCTTCAAGGGATCCAAAGGAGACTGGCCCCACTGAAAATTAGGTCAAACTGCACAGGGGTTTGTCCTGCTCAGCTTGAAGGAGCTTCTTAGAGTTGGGATGTCTGTGTGTGCTGTGTAAAATGTGGATCTAAACAGGGACATTTGGAAGAAGGAGGTTGCCTGAGGTGGGCGGATCTTATGGAAGCAAGCCTATTAGTGAGGCTAGAGGATGTTCATTTCAGCCAGAGTCACGTGTCCATAGTAACTAAGAGAGGGATCACAAGTGCCTTTATATCTCTTAGATTGTCCAAGTGTACCAGAGGAGAGCCCCAGAGCTGAGGATAGCGAGTCTCAGTGGTTGAAGGGTCTCCTAGTAGTCACCCCTCTTATGGAACAGAGGCCGGCAGAGAAGGTATCCCTGACTTTAAAGTAGCAGGCATGGTGGTGAAGGAAAAAGAAAAAGGAAGAGTCTTTGTAGTACTGTTGTGACTAGCTCCCTTTCTCCATGCCTCATCCCCACCTCTGAACACGAAGCAGGAACAACCTCTAGAGGAACCAGGGCCCAGCATTCGGAACTTGGATTTCTGGCCCAAACTTATCACACTCATTGTGTCGATTATAGAGGAGGATAAGAATTCCTACACACCTGTTCTGAACCAGTGAGTATCACCCTACTTGGCTCTGTCTGGTTGGAGATTAGTCTGTCCATCTAACAGCCTCTCTCTTTCCTATCTCTGTATGTTTGCAGTGCCACCTCTTCCAACTGTCCGTCCATCTGTCCCTCTGTCCCTTGTATCTGTCTGGGTAACTGTTTCTGGAGACAGGTGTGGAAATATAAGGGGGGCCCTATGCAGAATGGGATAGCCTCCCCAGAGAGAAAGGCTTCTGGGACTGGGACTGCTAGGAGAGCCCCAAGGGATCCAGAGACTATGTGTGCATGTGTCTGTCCACAGTGAAAAAAGCTGGCCTCTTAAGGCCCAGCCCCTGCTCTTTCTCGTGCAGCTTATCTATCCTGAGCCTACCCTTCAGCCTCAACCCTCCCAGGGATTCAATGTCTTGTCTGTACCTTCTGGACATTCTGTCCTTTGGGTTCATCTTAGCTAATATAGTCCCCCTCTCTGTCATTTATTCTCCCATTGTTCCCTGGGCCCCTTTTCTCCAGACTCTGTCTAGTCCTGTTCCCTAGGACTCGACTCCTTTTCATTATGCCTTTTGAGACCTAGGTACCTTGGGATAATTAGAACCAAATAGCTCTTGCCTTGATATTTACTGTGGTTTTCTCCCCATCTCTCAGGTTTCCTCAGGAGTTGAATGTAGGAAAAGTCAGTGCAGAGGTGATGTGGCATCTGTTTGCTCAAGACATGAAATATGCACTGGAGGGTAAGGGTCTACCAGACTCCATCTACCTTGTAAGCTCTCTCTTCCTTTTCCCACATAACTTCAAGTTCTTGGTAAACAGTGTTGTAAGAAACTAGAGGACTTCTAGCCATGCTGGCAGGTAAGCTATGGGAGGCATAAGATGGACAAAGCTGTAGCCAGAAGAGCCAAATAAGGACAGTGGGTGTGCAGGTGTGGGTTTCTCCTTCCAGCTTTATAACAAGTACCTATGCAGGACCTTTCCAGCCCAGAGAAAGCGCCACCCATGGTGAAGGTTTTGAGAATAGTGCCTTCCAAGAGGTATCTTTACAGTTTTGAAGAACAAGAGAAGCTTAAATATTCAGAGATATCATTGTTTTCTTATACTTAATGGCCTGGCTTTCTTTGAAACCTGCTCAGAAGGCTACTTCCCTCAGCCTGTAGAACAGAGCCAGATATGTCTCTTCATTTTGTTCATTCACCTTACTCTGTTTTCCATTTCTCACCTGCACAAAGATATCCCTCTCCGTCTCTGTCAGACTCTCTCTGCACCAGTCTGTGCGCACCAGTCTAGCTGCCATTCCTGTGTGTTGTATATGTTAGTCTAGCTCCTCAGTCTGGGAAAGTGGGTATGAATGAAAAGGAGCCATCTGGGACAAGCTCAGGGCAAAGTCTGTGCTCCACTTCGGTGGAGGGAAGACGTGGGTCACTCTTAGACTCTTAAGCCTGGCAGGTTTAGAGTCAGAATTCTAGAAGATGAAAGACACTTTGAAGGTCTGTGCTAAGCTGTTATAGCCAGACCACATGTGAGATTTACATTGTGTAAGTCAGACCCTGAGCAGTGGCTGAGCCTTGCATACTTTGGGCAATGTAATCCACACATTGGTTGAAAGATTTATACAGCTTTAGCCTGACATCCCAACCTGATAGGAAGTTTGATGTCAGTTCTCAATGAACATCTGTGGTGGGCTTAACAGAAAAAGTAAATACCTCTGAAAAATGAACCAACTCACAAGATGGGTAGTGTAAGGTGGAGCTCTTCAGGGTGTTTTATGAGTTAAGGGGAAACCCACTTGTTAGGCTTCAGGCCTTTTTCTTGGTATGAGCAAAGTCAGTCATTTAGTTTTGTGAGTTCCCATTTTCTCATCTATACACTAGGAGTAGCAGTGGCATCTGCTTCTTGAGCTGATAAGGTAACTGAAGTATAGAAGGCACAGTTAGCAAATTTCCTCAGCTCTGAGAAAAGCTGAACTATTAGGAACAAGAAGGAACCATTAATCTGCTGTGCAACACATGTGGAGATTTAAATTTTTTACCTCTTTAAAAGATAGGGGTAGCAAAGAGAATGAGGTGCACACAATGAGAGGCTGTGCTAATGTAATAGTGGGGGAGAGGCTGAACTATAGCATGGAGGTGGAAATAGAAGAATGGGTCATGATAGATGCTTGGTGAGAGATTAGAACAAGAACTGCTGATTCTCAGAATAGGAAGGAAAAGAGGACAGCACTGACCCTGATGGTAGAAGGAAAGTTGATAATACTGCCCTTAACTAGGGATGGCAGAAAGGAGGCTGGAGCATGAGGGTGGTGAGTTCAAGGCCAGCCTAGGATACCTATTGAGTTCCAGGCCATTCCTGGGAAATTTAATGATTGACAAATGCAGCTATGTATTTACCCTCCTACTTAAAATATGAAGGAGAAAATTCCCTCTTGCTTCTTTGCAGTAAACCCCATCCCCACTCTCCATTTATTATTTTCTTTCTGCCAGGGTCTATGCTACTTGTTGAATACTCACTAAGATGAATAAGGCAGAGCCTTGACTCTTGAGAAGCTCACAGGCCAGTCTAGAAAACATTTATAAATTGGTGGTTTCAATGCAAAGTTCTAAATGCCATGACTGATTCTAAACGAGTGACTATACGGTGCTGAGGACATAAAAGAGAACCATGTGATGGGCTTTGCAAACCTACGATCCACAAAGTAAAAGCCAAAGCGTGCGGGGACATTGTTACTGAGGAGAGACAGTAGTGATGGCAGCAGGGGGCATAGAACACTGGGTGCCTCTGGCCCAGCATGTATTTTCCTTTGAGAGATGGAAGCAAAGCAGCAGTTCACAATTTCTTTCACTGTAGAAGACAAGGGAAATAGTCAGTGGGAGCTGAGGTTGGAAAGGTAGAGACAGGGCTATCTATATCCTAGGTAAGAATGTATGTATAGGCTTCTGAACTCCATCAGGCAGGTGGGAGGCACTCACATCTTAAACAGGAGATTGATATAATGAGATTTATCCCGAGAAAGACCACTCACTCTTATATGCTATGGAGAATAGATTGGAGGGGAATGGCCAGTCTGGTGGCTAAGTCCAGTACAGGCTAAATACAGTGGTAATGATATCTAGCAGGTAGGAGCGTACCTAGAAGGAAAGAGATAGATTCCAGGGGCATTTTGTAGGTAAAATGGATGGGCACTGATGATTTGTGGGGATGGAGTAGGGACAGTGCTGAGGATGAAACCAGAGGTCTTGTGCACCCTATGGGGCCTCAAATAGCCTAGGCAGGCCTTGAATTTGCAGTCCTTTGACAAAGCCTCCTGAATTTCTGGGATCATAGGCCTATACCACCTTGTCCAATGAGAGCTGGTGATTTAATTGCATGGGAGTAGACAGGAAGAAGGTATATTTTAGCTTTTTTACCTTTGAACATTAGTGTAATATTAGTTGGCATATTCTGTTCACCTTCACTTGAAGGTGTTAAAACAGCAAAAGGTGGAAGGAAACAAGTTAAACTTAAGCATGCTATTCCATCAGAGTCTTTATAGACATTACCAGAATTAGAGATTTAGGAGAGAAAGATGGAAGAAAGAAAACGTGGCTGGGGAGATAGCTCAGCGGGATGGGGAAAGCTCTACCTGTTCAATTGCACTACCTCCCCCAGCACCCATGTAAAAAGGTAGATGCAGGCCAAACATGGTAGCAATCAGGGAACAGAGTCAAGAGGATCGTTTGAGGCCAGCCAGTCTACATAGCAAGTTCCAAGCCAACCAGAGCTACATAGTAAGACCCTGCAGATAGATGCAGCAGGCTAGCTAGCCTGGAGTTACTGCACCTCAACAGAAGTGTCAGAGAAACACTGCCTAAACAAGGTGTAAGGTACAAACTAACACCTAAAGTTATCCTCTAACCTCCACGTGTGGATATACACACATGTACAATAAGTAAGTGAATAAACAAAGAAACAAACAAACATTTTAAAGCCCTTACTGACAGATTAACTCCAGTTCTACCACAAGTAACAACAACCTCATGAAATTTGCATGCAATATCTAGACTTGGTCCTTAGGTGCTAAGACACTTTTTGTTCGTTTGTTTGTTTGTTTGTTTGACAAGAGTCTCTCATTGGATTGGAGTTTCACCAAGCAGTTTAGGCTGGTAGGCCTATGAGCTTTCAGGGGTCTGCCTGTCCCCACCTCCCATCTTCTATCAACTTCTATCCTGCTACCATGCCAGGTTTTTATGTAGGTTCTGGGATCTGAACTCAGGTACTCATGTTAACAAGTTAAGCATTTTACCAACTGAGCTCTCTCGACAGTGCTTGCATGCAACCTTACTAGAGCCTTAACTCTTTGGGTCTTGTTAGAAAAATGTATACCCAATGTTTGGACACTCATCTACTTAATGTTTATATACTGAAGTTAATATTGGTATAAAATTGGGGCCTGGTACCAGAGGACACATAATGGATTGTCAGAGAATGTAGGAATATGCAAATACAGTAAGTAACTCAAAGGTCCTGAAACAAAAGAAAATTTTCAGGTGTCACCGGGAAGCCCTGCCCCATTTCCAGTATATTGCTGATCAAGCATAAGGGATACAGGTGTACCCTCCACCATCATTCTGTGTCTTAAGGTCAGGGACTGGTTCAAGAGTGCTAGTGAATGGAATAGAAAGGAGAGTCTCTTTGGTGTCCCCGATTTTCCCACTTTTTGTTGCTCATTGGTATCTCTGCTTTGTCACAAGCCACTACTATCATTCGTATTCGAAAGGTCTTCTTTGCTGGTGGTAAGAACATTTGGTTGTCCCTTTGCCTCTAGTCTTATACCCTTCCTTCTCTTGCTCACTGCTTTCTAGAAGAGATGGCAAATGTAGCTTCAGGTTACAGTTACAGAAGATGAAAGTCTAGGGGCCTCAAGCCTTCCCAGGCCGTGGCCTAGGCTTCTCCTTCCCTGATGAGTGTCTGCTGCACTGCTCACTAGAACGAGCATCCCTGGACTAGCTGTTTTGCTTTGATTTGGAGGAGCAATACCTATGCTATCTCAAAGTTAAGCAATGATGCCTTCAAGGATATCAGCTGCTCCTTCTCCCTGGCTTAGTCTCTCCTTTTTAACCTTTATATCAGCACATACGGACTTATTATTCAGATTAACACATCAGCTATAAAGGGTAGGTATGAAGATAATGTGTGTATATGGTCAGTGTTCTAGACCCTGAGTCAGCCCTGAATGAACTTCACCCTAGATTTAGATTCAGCTAGCTAACCCACCAGTGTAGCGGGAAATATTAAAATGAACGGCAAGTTCCCTCTCTTAACTCTCAGCCCCAGCAGTCTCAACAGCCAGTTCGTATCTCGTGGAGACTCTCTGACTCAGAGCTCCAAAATCTCTCCACCCAGCTCCCTAAGTTCCCACTGGCGGGTCGCTTCCATGTCAGCCCCATGCTTCAAAACCCTCACAGCCTTTGCGGTGCACATCTGGCAAACCCACACTTTGCCGCCATACCTTTCTCTCTTGAACCCAATCGAACTTCTGTGTGAAGGAAAACACACAGATTTACTTTAGAAACAACAGTAACTCAATCTCTGGGCTCAACAACTAGAATCCTAATCTTGTAAGCCATATAAAATTCAAATCTTCTGGTGGTGAATCCAGGTGGATCCACCGTTGAAACCGGGAGGACACATCTTGTCCTCACACTATCCCCGTCCAAAAGGCCTCTAACTCTCTCCAGCTTCCTCTCTTCCTCCACCCAACCTAGAAGTCCTGCCTACTCACACAGTGATTGGCTCCTTTATTTATTTGGGGGGGATGGTTCACAAGAAGTCACCTGAGTCATGCCAGATAACCCCTCCTGGAAAAGCGGAATTAACATCAAAATACAAACAACACACCAGATCCATAATAATACTCCTATTTGCTACAGCTTGGTGGCCTGTTCTGTTTTTCTTAGTTCCCAAAATGTTGGTCCTCATTTGCATATTCCCCTGAGGGCTCATTTTCTGTGTTTCAGCTCTTCTTAGGAGCCCTTCACTTTACCTTGCAATTCTGTCATAACATGGCTGTTCCCTGTCATTCTGTTTGGTTTTCTGTCTCTAATGGTTCCTATTAACATATTCCTACCACGTTTAACTTAATATCCCTTCATTTAAGCCTACTTGATAGAATAGCTCAGTTACTAAGATTGAAAACAAACGCTAGAAAACCATTGTCTTTCCTCTTTGTCTGTCGCCCTATTCCTGGTAGACTCCACTAATTATCATTAGCACCCTCTCCTTTCCTTACCAGAGACCAGAGACTTCACTTTGCACTTCCAGAAGTTAGAGTAAGGCAATAGTCTTGGCTTGGCTTAACCTCTGTAAAGGAAACTCTTAGAGGATGGGTGTGGGAGGTAGATGTTAGACATACTTGTGAGTCACCTGTCTTCTAGGCTCTCTGGCAGAGCCACCTATGTAGACCTACTGCCTTAGGAAATACAGGAACCATGGCTACTGCTAAAACTTGATCCAATCTCCCTCCCTTCATTAGAACATGAGAAAGACCGGCTGTGTAAGAGTGCTGACTACATGAACCTGCACTTCAAGGTGAAGTGGCTCCACAATGAATATGTGCGAGATCTGCCTGCCCTCCAGGGGCAGGTGCCTGAGTACCCAGCGTGAGTGTGCGGGCAGCAAAGAGGAGGGGAGGGGTTCTAAATGGGTGAAGATAGTACCCTACATTGAGTTTAGTAGGCTCAGCTCAGGCTGCCTGTTGCAGGCACTGCTTTAGAAAGAGAAGTGTTAATGCCTGCCTTCCAGAGATTCCATCTGGAGGAGCTGTCAGGTCTTAAGGTATATACCAATTATCTTCAGTCCTCAGTTTTCCTGTCCTAACTACAGGTGGTTTGAGCAGTTTGTGCTACAGTGGCTAGATGAGAATGAAGATGTGTCCCTGGAATTCCTTCGTGGGGCCTTGGAACGAGATAAGAAGGATGGGGTAAGTTGGAGACTTTAGCTACATAGTGATCAGTTGGGTCTCAGCATTCAGCTATTGGCCAGAAGTTTTGAGAGTCTACTAGGCCGATCTACCCCATCCTGAACAATCTGTAGGAAAGCTGTGGAGAGCATAGAGCATGGCTCATGGCGCATGCTCTTTCAACCCTAAAGCTAGGTATGGATGGTTATTCCATGTGTGGTCTTCCTTAGTTCCAGCAGACATCAGAGCACGCCTTGTTTTCCTGTTCTGTGGTGGACGTGTTTACACAACTCAACCAGAGCTTTGAGATCATCCGGAAGTTGGAATGTCCAGACCCCAGCATCCTTGCCCACTACATGAGAAGGTTTGCTAAGGTAACAATGGACTTCCTGGGCCCTTGCCCCTTCACACCACCATGCTCACAGTCACGGGCCTGTGTTCTGCCCTCTTCTATGGTGGCTTTCTGTTAAAGCCGTACATTACCTCTTTCCCCTTGAGCAGACCGATAGTTTGCTCCTTCCTATGAGTCCTCTTTGCTTTCTTGATATTTTGGGGGTTTGTTTTGTTTTGTTTCATATATCTGTGATCTGGCCTTGCTGTATAGCCCTGGCTTGTTTAGAACCACTGTGTAGCCCAGAGTGGCTTTGAACCTGCAACAGTCCTCCTAACCTCTGCCTCCCAAGTGCTGGGACTGTATGTGTCCATCACTGCAGCCAGCTCCCTGCCGTTGTAATGTTGGGATGAGAAATGGAACTTCCGGCAGCAAGGCCCCTGTAAGACAAAAAGGATTCTCTTTCCTTTTCTTCTCTTTCCTCAGACCATCGGGAAAGTGCTGATGCAGTATGCAGACATCTTATCAAAGAACTTCCCAGCGTACTGCACTAAGGAGAGACTGGTAGGGCCCGGCCCTGGGCACCGAGAGGAAGGAAGGGGGTCTGAGTAATGCTCAGCTGCTTTTGGCTTCTTGTGCCCTTCATGCTTTGCTTGAGCCTCCCTCCACGACACACGATAACGAGGCGGTCACTAAGGGTGCCTCTGAGCCTCCACGTGGTGCTTTTTCCTCTACTAAGCATTTACTTAGTCTTCAATTTAAAAATTTCAGACATTCACAGTTAGAAAGAGTAATACCATAAGTTCCTGGATAACTACTACCTAGTCTACATTTAGACAAAAATGTTTACTATCTGTGTCCAAAGAGAATTCTCTGAATTGACTTTAGATCTCAGCCTTGAGGGTAATGTGAACATAGGCAATGTGGAGTGCCTGTAGCCTTGGGATAGCTGAATAGAGTGAGGGGCCCTACACTAGGGACGCTGTGCTAAAAGGAGCTAAGACTGAAGGCATCTGTCTGTCCCAAAGCCCTGTATCCTGATGAACAACATGCAGCAACTGAGGGTCCAGCTGGAGAAAATGTTTGAGGCCATGGGAGGCAAGGCGGTAAGTTAGGGTATGTGCTTACTATCCTTTGCCTGGGCTGAAGTGCCTGGCCACAGAGCTCTACCCTCTCTCAATTAATGTAGGTGAGGTGTGCTTAGCTTCCAATTTAGGATGGCTTCATTTGAGATAGGCATTGTGGTAAAATCCTGGAAGGGAAAAGCAGCCACTGGGTTATGGTACTAACCTAGAGAAACAAGCATAGCAGTAGGGCCCTAGGAGGGAGAGGCAGGCTTTTGGGGTATGGACCTCGGATAGAGAATTAGCCATTGTGGTATGTGTCTAAGAAGAATTAGGCTTGGGAGGCGTTGGGTTCTAGGAGGGAGGAACAAATGTTGAGGTGTAGTCCTAGGAAGGAGGAGAAAGTATTGAGATATGATCCTAGAAGGGAAGAGTGGGTGTTGGAGCATGACCATAAAGGGGAATGGTGGCGTATGAAGAAGTGAGAGCAGTCTAACTGGGTCTACCCCTATGGCCATAGCTGGACTCTGAAGCTGCAGACAGTCTGAAGGAACTGCAGGTGAAACTGAATACAGTTCTGGATGAGCTCAGCATGGTGTTTGGAAACAGGTCAGTAGCCCCCAAATATGCACCCCTTAGAACCAGATGTAGCTTCTGGACATTCCCAGAGCTGCTGCCATACCATCCAGCTGTAGACATTCCTATATTCCTTTGTATTGTCCCTTGTGGAGCCACATCATAGAGAAATGAGTCTAATTTGCTGCTGTTGCTCCACTGTCGGTGTGGGGGACAGGGAGGGCTGCACTGTGGGCATATGTGTAGCTTCCAGGTTCGGATTGATGAGTGTGTTCGACAAATGGCTGACATTCTGGGCCAAGTTCGGGGCACAGGGAATGCATCCCCTAACGCCAGAGCCTCGGTGGCTCAGGATGCAGACAGTGTGCTGCGACCTCTCATGGACTTCCTGGATGGCAAGTGAGTAGCCCTCTGAGAGGAAAAGCAAAGCTGAGGCCTTCAGACAGGGGAACGGGGGGGGGGGGGGGGGACCTCCGGGAGCAGGCACTCTAAACTTTCCCAGCCTCACCTGTTGTCTGAATCTGTAGCCTCACGCTGTTTGCCACTGTGTGTGAGAAGACAGTTCTGAAGCGAGTCCTAAAGGAGCTCTGGCGGGTGGTGATGAACACCATGGAGCGGGTCATCGTCCTGCCCCCACTCACTGACCACACAGTAAGAGCACCACCTTCCCGGTCACTCCCACTCTCTCCTTTCCCTCACTCCCCACCTCCTGATAAAGTTTACAGTCCTCTGCTTTTGACTGATCTCTCTCTGCCCAGGGCACCCAGCTGATCTTAACTGCTGCCAAGGAGCTGAGCCAGCTTTCCAAACTCAAGGTCCTCGGGATGAGGGGTCCATGAGGCTGCAGGGAGGGTGCCTGGGGGCTGATGTTGGGGAGGGAACTGGCTGGTCAGGGCTCTGCACTTATGACTGCCCTGGGCTTTCCTGATAATGTTTTCTCTGGGGTTTCAGGACCACATGGTACGGGAGGAAACACGGAATCTCACTCCAAAGCAGTGTGCTGTCCTTGACTTGGCCTTGGACACCATCAAGGTGAACGCTTTCCCCTTCTCCTTCTCCAGAAAGTCTCCCATGCACACTTGGCCTTGACATCCTACCCTGCCAGACTAGCTATCAGGCTCTTAGGATTCTGTATCCAGAGAACAAGGCCTCGGCCATGTCAGGGATACAGAGAGAAAGAGAAACAATTCTAAGCCCAAGACCCAAGATTGGTAAGGTGATAATATGTCAGGTGCATGTAAACTGCAATTGAGGCATTTGGGGAAAGTATGTCTGAAGCGTCAAGTTTCCTAAGGTTCAGAGAGGTAAAAGATCACTTTTGGCTCTTCAAAAGATCATTTTTCCTAAATTGCTTCTATCTCATACCCGCCCAACTTGATAGGCCCTTTCTTCAAACACTCCCTCCAGGAATATGCCCTGCCCTTACTGTTCTTGCTGAATACCTGAATGATGTTGAGGGATCCTGGCTGGCTCTGTAGGTGCTTCTGATCATAGTTAGTGGTCTGTTCTCATAGTCTTCTTCTGGCTTCTCTGAGGACAGCTGGGGGGCCGCCTCTCTGTGAGGATGAAGCAGGTGGTCATTTATCTTTCAGCAATACTTCCATGCAGGAGGCAATGGTCTGAAGAAAACCTTCCTGGAAAAGAGCCCAGACCTGCAGTCTCTACGTTATGCCCTCTCTCTGTATACACAGACAACAGACACTCTCATCAAGACGTTTGTGCGCTCACAGACCGCCCAGGGTAAGAAACTATGTGTTCCCACATCCCCTCCCATATACAGCACCTGTATGGAATTATTATTATTTAGCCCTTGGAGAGGACCCAATTTCTCCTCCAAGACTGGCTCTCAACATTCAGTACTTACCCAGGCACATAACCACACCAGGCAGGGGAATGAGAGTCACGGGGGTTTTGAAAATGTGTTTGGGATTTCCCTGTTCCTTCCCCTGGACGTTTCCTGCTCCGTGCACATTTACTGGGCTCAGCTTTGCACAGTTGAAGAAGTAAGAGAATGAAGAAGCCCTCATCCTGACGGGGAGTGCTTGTTACCTGTGCGGCCTTGCTGCTTTCCTTGGTGGTGTTCCGGAAAACAAAAAGCAAAGTGCTCCCCAGACCATCCAGCACGGATGGCTAGATCATTGCAGCGGAAGGGACTACATAGCAGGGCTGAGGGCTTAAGAATAATGCTTATGCATTGGGGACCAGACAGCTCAGACCAGTTGGTCTGTTTTGGGGGAGGGACAGATTTGTTTGTCTTGGGAATTTTCAGTCCCCTGTACTACTTCTTGCCACCAGCTGTGTCTGTCCAAACTAAAGCACATCTTCAAAGAGAGGCACTTCCTGGAATTCTGACCTGATCCTGAGGCTGGATCCTTCCTACAGGCATACTTATATGGGTTCCTCCAAGAGAACTCGGTCAGGCTGCCAGGGTCATGACCCTAATGGCATAGCAAGAGTGGGAGAAGGGTTGAGTTTTACTGAGCTGTGGATGTGAACTATAGAGTTGACTCAGAAGGGAGAAATCTAAGCAGTCATGAATGGAAGTGACAGAAGATGAGAAAATGGAGGGATTGTGCATTACTGCTCCATTTCCTAAGCTGTTCTCAGTCCAGAGTCTGGGGTGGAAAACAAGAGAAGCAGGGATGGGTGTGGCTGAAGGGGACAGGGAGAACTTCTGCAGAGCTAAGGACATAGACGACCTGTAATATGAGGGAGGGTCTGAGCTAACTCAGAAGGCCTTTGGAAGCGTTGAGCTACAGCTAGGTAACAGTGAAGATGGGGCATAAGTGTTAGCAGGGTGCACCATGGGGATTTTTGTCTGTCACTTAAGGGGCTAGAAAATCAGAAGCTGGCACCTCTGCCTTTCCCTGCTGGCCTTAGATATGTGCTAGCTATACTTTCTACTGTTCTGCCAGGGTTTAGTTGGTCTCTAACCAGAGGAATCTAGTTTGGAACCCTCAGGCATTGACTTGGACTCTTTGACTTCTGCATCCTGCCCCTCAACCCTCGTCTGAGCTTCTTGAATGTCTATCAGCTCTCTCAAATGGCTGTAACTCTTTGACCTCTAACTGCTCTTCTTTCTCTGTCCTCCTGCCGCTCACCTCTTGACTTGCCTGTCCTCGCTCAGTACATGATGGGAAAGGTATTAGGTTTACTGCTAACGAGGACATTCGGCCAGAAAAGGGTATGTTCTTTTACATTATGCAAATATGAATCGAACACTGACTCACCCACTGGACTACAGTGAGCTGTGTGCTGGGGATGGCTGGACAAGCTGTTTTAAGTTCAGGGGTTCTGTGATTGTGACTAGAGAATTGTTCTATGGATTGAAGTAGGACAGAGAAGGGGCACCCAAAAATCCCAAGGACAAGCACGATATTGCTTCTCTCACCTTAAGAGCATTAAGAGATTAAGCCAGGGCACAGTAGCACATGCCTATTATCTGAGAAATCAAGAGGCCGAAGCAGGAGGCACTCAAGTTCAAGTCTACCCTGCACTACGCAGGGAGTAAGAATGAACAGAAAGCAAAGAGGAGGAGGGAAGGTCGGAGAGAGAGTTCTCAGTGTAGTTTTAAAGTAAGTTTCTTCCCAGATACTGCCAGCTTATTTTGAGTTGTAGTGCACAGCCTCTCTCCTTTTTGTTTCCTCTCCTATTTGTTACTTCCCCATGACTACTGTGGGTGATTTCTTCTTGCTTCAGGGTAGGGTGTGAGGTGGGGCATTCTAAACCCTCAGTGAGCTGGACTCTAGTTCTCCAGTGGGCAATCATGTCTGTCCCTCAGGGGCTGGTGTGGATGACCCCGTGGGAGAAGTCTCCATTCAGGTGGACTTATTTACACATCCTGGCACTGGGGAGCATAAGGTCACAGTGAAAGGTAAGTGCTTTCACTTAGGCATTGGACCCTTTATTTTTTCATTAATTTATTTATTCACTTTACATTCCAATATCTGGTCCCCCTCTCCTCCCACTCCCCCCTCCCACAGGGGGGGGGGGCTGACTCTGTTTCCTATCTGTGGATCCCATTCCCCTAACTGGGCTGCCTTGTCTGGTCTTAGTGCGAGAGGATGTGCTTACTCCTGCAGAGTCTGACCCTTTCTTAACCATGGCCTCACTCATCTCTTGAAAGCAGGGGCTACTCATCCCAGTGCTCCAGCTTTGTCCTTCCCAAGGGGAACATGACCTAGGGCTTAAGAACTGGGAATAGTGGTGGGATCCCTCACAGATCTCCCTTGTTTGGATAGTGGTAGCAGCCAATGACCTCAAGTGGCAGACAGCGGGTATGTTCCGGCCTTTTGTGGAAGTGACCATGGTTGGCCCACACCAAAGTGATAAGAAGAGGAAGTTCACAACCAAGTCTAAAAGTAACAACTGGACCCCCAAGTACAACGAGACATTTCACTTGTAAGTTACAGAGTAGGAAACCTATAGAGCTCAGGAACTGGGGAGTGCTGGGCGGTAAGGCTGAAGAAACTACAAGTACACCAACTGGTTAGATGTCAAATCTGGGGGAATTCAGCAGAAAATGTTCATTTCTGGCTTTTTATCCTCTACCCTGTGCTCATAGCCTCCTGGGAAATGAAGAGGGTCCAGAGGCCTATGAATTGCAGATATGTGTGAAGGATTACTGCTTTGCCCGGGAGGATCGTGTAATAGGACTGGCAGTGATGCCCCTGAGGGATGTGGCAGCTAAGGGCAGCTGTGCCTGCTGGTGCCCGTTGGGCCGGAAGATCCATATGGACGAGACAGGCATGACCGTTCTCCGGATTCTGTCTCAGAGGAGCAATGACGAGGTAGCCCGAGAGTTTGTGAAGCTCAAATCAGAGTCTCGATCTACAGAGGAAGGGAGCTGACCATCTCCACCATCTCTGCCTTATGTGCCATCCAGACAGCACCCACTGCACGGATCAGTCAGGGAGAGTTAGCTGTGTAGCTAGTGTAGAGTCCTTGTAGTCAAAAGGCTGACTCTCCCAGTTAGGATGTGTAAGGAGAATCTTGGGGTAGTAAGCTTTTCAGAGAAAAGTCCCGAATCCCCAACCCATAGGTCTGTGGTGCTAGAAGCTGGACTGTGGAAGCTACTTCATGGAGAGATTTTTCCATAAACAGAGATGGACAGACATTTCCAAGAATGTCAGCTATTCTTGGTAGACAACTGTCCATTCCACTTCCCACTTCCACCCCTCTCTAAACCACACTGTCCAGGTAGGTACCTCTGCGCTCCTCATTAGAACATGTCTAGAAGGCCTGGAGCTTGACCTGGCTGACTCCGTGATCCACAGCGGAGACTGGCCAGAGCAGGAACACACAGGATGGAATTCACTGTCACCTGAGCAGCAGGACTGGCGTGTGTGGCTTCAGTGAGGACAGGCTAATTCCTTTGCTCAGAATAGCTGTCATGAATCAAAGCAGGTTCACATGGTGCTTTGGAGCCCTGAGAAGAATATTGTTTTGGAATCCAGGCACCAGGGGTCTCATGTGCCCAGAGTACTGCCAGCTCCCTACTCCTGTAAGCAGGGAGTGATGCTTAGAATACACACACACACACACACACACACACACACACACACACACTAATATGTATAGACTTGAAGGCTAACTAAGGATCCAAAGATATTTTCTTGAGTAGTCCCTGAACAAAGCCAAAAATAATGGAAAATGGTCTTGAAAGAATTGTTCTCAGCTATGGTCATAACCTGGCTGTCCTTGCAGAAAACATCTAGTCTTTAGCCTTCCTCTTTTCTTTGGGATCAGCTGCTGTCCCCCACAGATTGGTCAAGCATAAAGGAGGAGCTTGGACTCTCATTCCTCTGTATAAGCTGGATGGAGAGGACCTTAGGGCTTGCTGGAAGGTCAGAGACAAACCCTTTCAGCAAGTCAGATGAGCTTCCTGGGCCCTTGCTCAGAGATGTGACTCGACCCTTGGATTTCCTGATAGTAGCCTGACATTTCTAAAGACTCAACATTGTCCACAATGCGCCAGTCAATACGTGAAACAAACCAAGCATCTTTGCTGTTTTTAATTATTATATGTGCCATTATTATGGGAAATTGTAGGGTAGACTTTAATAAATTATAGCAGCTTTTGGAGTCTGGAATTTTGTGAATATGTGAAAACTATAAAAATGGTTGTCATGCATTTAATGTTACTTATTCACTTGTTGAGACATACCTGCTTTGAACAGCTCCACATTCTTAGTTTCAAAGAAGAAACTGAACATTTTTACCTCCAGGAGTAGTTGTACAGTGTGGCAAGGTAGCCACTGGGCAGAAATTACCTTTTCATCTACAGACAAATTACTATCCAGAAAAAGGACACACTATGCAGAATAGCCGACTGATTATCTCTGCCAAGTCGGGGTAGTCAACTCTTCATGATTCTGCATTACAAAGGCCTGTCAGCTGATCCTAGGCTGAACAGACACAATTTGATGCTCCAACTTGTTGAAAAACAGGGGACATTATAGGTAGGCAGCTGTCTCTACAATTTGTTTCAGTTCTGGAAGCTGTGTTAGGCTTCCTATGTTTTCAGGTAAATTTTATGTTGCTTTCAGAATTCTGGCAGGATTGAAGACTAACCATAGTCTTCTAGCCAACTCAGACTATTTAACATTGAGAGAATATATATATATTTGAGAATATGGTTTTCAGATTATATACAAACTAAACCAGGACATAACAGAATTATAAGCCTTTTTAAGTTAGGATAGATGGGAGAGTGCTTTATTTAATTGACAAAATGATAGGCTGGGTGTTAGGTGTGTCTTACACTTTATAAATTACAGAAGGGTAATAGTTGTGCTCAATTTATATCTGAGATATAAGAACCTTTTAATTGGACAAAAAGGAGGAAATGTAGATTGCTTGTCTATAAGCAGATGAGGGCGGTGAAAGATAAGGCCTGTGACTGGGCACTGGAAAAGGAAGGAGGACTGAGAGTTTTAGAAACCGAATAGAGATGGACACAGAGAGAGAAGGAGGACGGAGACAAGAAGACAAGATGGAACTTATAGGAGAGGAAGATGAACCTGATCCATGTGGCTTGAAAGAGCCACAAGCAGCTATGGATATCATAGAAGAGCAATAGAGTAACATAGAGCAATCGGCCCCATCTAGGAGTGCAGCTTGTGTTAATATCAATTGAGTTTTGAGTTCTCTGTGTGATCATTTTAGGGGGCTGAGAATTTACTGATATAAATATGACTGATAAATTTAAAAAAAAAATGGTTGTCATGTTTAATCATAGCTTTTGGACTAATAGCCCCTGGTTACACACCGCCTCCCAACTCCACTTATAGCCAATGGTGGAACCTAAGTCATTGGGTTGGGTGGCTCACACTTTAAGACCAACAGTTGGGAGACAGGCATTTGGATCTCTGTGAATTGAGACCAGCGTGGTCCACATGGGGGTTCCAGGCTACAGTTGAAAAATGAAACGTCCCCATGAACCTACTCTGTATTTTCTAGTCCACTACCACTAGTTGTTAAGGGCCTTAATTGAGTTCATTTTCTCTGCCAGTTAAAGAACTACAAGGCAGGGGGGAAAAATCTTGACCATAACGGACAGGTAGCTGTAGAGAAATTGCAAAAGGAAAGATTCAGCCGTCGGAAGAAAATGTTTTATTAAAAGTGAGAAAACATTCCTATTCAGCAGGAACACAGAGAAAGACCCTCCTATAATGCAGAAGCCCAGCTTCTTGATGGCTAGGAACTTGTCAAATGTGAAGGGTCTTCCTCCCCTAATTGAGGGTTGGTGAGTTTGAAAAAAGGCAGGACAGTTGGCTGGCCCACAACTGTTGTGTAAATATGTCCTGATCTGACCTTGAACTTGCTGTGGCACTCCATCTGCAGGGACCCCACTAGCAGGAGGAGTCTTTTAAAAAGCCCACAAGACGACGACATCATCATCATCATCATCATCATCAAAGCTCCTAGGCCTTTGTCTCAGGTCAAGAGGGTGAAGAAGCAGCCAGGCATCTTGGAAGTTCACAGTCTTTATTACTTAGTCATGGCCCCTCTCATATGTTTGCCTATCAGGAACTCTGTCTAACTCCTAGTCCCTCATAGTATTTTTTATTTCCTCTCCTCTGCATCACTGATAAACCCCAGCCTTTGTTCCTGCTTCCCCCCATTTCTTTTTAAGGATTCGTTTATTTATTTTATGAGTACACTGTAGCTGTCTTCATGCAAACCCATTACAGATGGTTGTGAGCCACCATGTGGTTGCTGGAACTCAGGACCTCTGGAAGAGAAGTCAGAGCTCTTAACCACTGGGCCATCTCTCCAGCCCTCCCTCTCTCTTTTTAAGAAAGTACTTTAAAGTTGTATTTATATTTGTGTGGATGAGTGTTTTGCCTGCATGTATGCTAATCGACCACCTGGGTGCCTGGTACCCACAGAGGTCAAAAGAAGGCATGTGATCCCGGAACTGGAGTTGTGGATGGTTGTGAGACACCATACGGATGTTCTCTGCAAGAACAAGCGCTTTTAACCACTGAGCCATCTCGCTGGGTCCGTCCTCTTTCCTCTTCAGTTAAAAGCCCCCCTCAGTGGTCACCATGGCTTCGAAGCTAAAACTTAAGCTCCTCCAGGAGTGCCCCCCACATACCCAAACACACACAATCCCGCAGCTGACTGAATCATTGCCTTTATAGTCCCTACATACTCGTGCACTGTGCCCTCAGTGCCGGTTTACATTCTTGTGTCCTTGTTAATGTCCAGCCACCCTTTCCACGACCTTTTAGTCTGTCATCTCTGGGAAGCCATCGGGACTCAGCCAACTCTGGGCAGCACTCTCCATTATTATTCTCCACTCGTTAGCATGTAGTTAGCCCCCCACCCCCACCCCGAAGGATCTGAGGATTTCATCTCAGGACTCAGCCATCTCAGGGATTTAGGGCTCAACTACTTCAAAGCCAGACTTTTCAGCTGCGGTATCCTGATTAGGGTGAGGGCTGCAGAAAGGGGCGTGGCTGGAGACGGGCTCGCGGCCGCGCGTGGGTGGGCGGGTCCAGCTCTGGGCGGAAGCTGTGGCTCTGTGGCACCTGCGCAGAAAGGTGCGTTAAGATGGAGGTTGCTGGAGTTGGAGGCTGTGAGGCGACGGTAAGTAGGGGGCGCCCGAGGAAAAGTTACAGTTTTCTTTCTGACAGCTTTGCTTGGAGACCTTATATTACTTGAACTACCAGGTGGTTACTCTTCCTCCTACTTCTAAAGAGAGCTCTGTCAGTACTCCTCAAATATACAGGTTTCCCTGGCACTCCCAGAGAAGAGTCTTTATCCTCCTCCCGCCAGATAGCTCACAAAGGGCACACATTTGTCCATTTATTCCATAAAGCAAGTTAACCTTAAGTCTCCCAGCTGTGTCATATCCCTGGTAACTAAGGAAGTTTGCTCATTTCCCCAAGAGTGTTGAGATTCCTGTGCATTTGCTAGCATTCTTTTCTTTTTAATGCCTACTTAGCAGGAAAAAGTAAACTCTCTACCTCGAACAGACTTTCTAATGTGAATAAGTAGGTGTTTATCTATCTGAGGATCTCCCAAGGTGGACTTTGTTTTTTTGCTTTGAGCTAGGGTCTTGCTGGATAACCCTAACTGGCTTAAAACTCACTGCATAGACCTGACTGCCCTAGAACTTGTACTGATCCTCCTGCTTCTGCCTCCTGGCTGCTAGGATCACAAGTATAAATTGTGCTTGGTGTCCTTGCAGGCTGTCAGATCCCTTGGGACTGTAGTTAGAGACAGATAAGAGCTGCCATGTAGATGCTGGGACCACAGTGCCACTGAAAGAGCAGTCTCTCTCCAGTCCCTTCATATAGTTTTAAACAAAAGAAAAGTAGGAGAAATTTCAGGTTAGAAGGTCTGAACTAGTGGACTTTTAAAGCATAGAATGACCTCCTTTAGCATGTTTTGACCTACCGCTGCATGGTCTTCCCAGACCCAGGAGCAGAAAGGCAAAGCTGAAAAAGCAACATAAAATGATGTATTGAAGCTGGAATCAGAAGATATAAATGTGGGTCTCAGCTCTGATACATGCTGTTCAGGAGTCTAGCCTTTAGTGGAACAATTTGCTGCAATTGTTATTTGGAGTGGTAACACCAAATCTTCCATATCTAATTCAGAGGGGTGAAATGGGCTCATATACAAAAACTGACTTTGAAAACTATACACTTTTTTCTATGTGAATAAAGAAGTATTATGCATGATCTTCTATGTTCTGATAAAGTAACTTCTAAGGAATTTGTCTTGCTTAGTCCCAAATTCAAGGAAAATATATTTGTTGAGCAATTTACTATATGTCAGGTATTCATCCAGATCCAGGCCCTAGCATTGGATAAGAGACAAATAACTCATAAATTTAGGGGTGGTTATCAGCATATTAATTACTTAAGTATCAAGTGCAGACCCAACAGCATATTGAAGTAGTAAGAATAATCTAAATGTAGATGTAACTCAGCTGCTGTCTATGAAAAAGACTCTTGTATGTCAGCCTGAACATCAGCACCTGTGAAATAAGGAGTGAAGGTGACCTCCAATGTTCTTTCCAGTTGAACTTTACCTAACGTAATGAACTTATTACCTTCCAAGAATGCCCTATTGAAAAAACTGAACAGGCAGAGGACCATAAGAACAAATACTAAGTCACGCTAGGTTTGGCACAGCAGTAGTCAAGGACAGAGTTGCCCTGTTTGATAGTAGAATGCTCAGAGACTTCATGGAAGACTAGGCGGGCTGGGAAGGATGGAGACTTTGAGGTAGAAAAAAGAGAGGGGCTCTTGCAGGTACTGGAACCTGAATGGAACTCCAAAGGAGTAAAGCATTCATCTCTTATTATCCTCTTTAAGAAGAGTTTACATTTTAATTATGTGTACTGGTCTGTGTTTGGGTGTGTGCACTTGAGTGCCAGTGCCTACTGAAGCCAGAGGCATCAATCCCTCTGGAGCTGGAGTTCAGGCTTTTGGGAACTGCCAGATGTAGGTACTGGAAAGCAAACTGCGGTCCTTTGCAAGAGCAACACATACTCTTACCCACTGAGCTGTCTTCTTCAGACTCCATGTATTATTTTTCTAATGTAGCAGTCAGAGTCTTGGCAGAAAGACAGTTGATATATGGTCATTGTCTTAGTCAGGGTTTCTATTCCTGCACAAACATCATGACCAAGAAGCAAGTTGGGGAGGAAAGGGTTTATTTAGCTTACTTCCACATTGCTGTTTATCACCAGAGGAAGTCAGGACTGGAACTCAAGCAGGTCAGGAAACAGGAGCTGATGCAGAGGCCATGGAGAGATGTTCCTTACCGCATTGCTTCCCCTGGCTTGCTCAGCCTGCTCTCTTATAGAACCCAAGACTTCCAGCCCAGGGATGGCATCACCCACAAGGGGCCCTACCCCCTTGATCACTAATTGAGAAAATGCCCCACAGCTGGATCTCATGGAAGCACTTCCCCAACTGAAGCTCCCTTCTCTGTGATAACTCCAGCCTGTGTCAAGTTGACACACAAATCCAGCCAGTACAGTCATAAAGATGACTTAAGGGCCTGGTCAACAATAAAAGAACTATGAAGGAGTAAAGACAAGGGATAACAACAGCAGTGAGTAGCGCTCCTAAGGCTGAAGGGATAAAGGCAAAAAGGACTGTTCATACAGACTCAAGCTAGAGCTATGGCTCTGGGAGGAGGGGCTTCCAGATAAAAGCTGTGGTCTTACTGGTGAAAACTACTGCAGACGCTGGAGAGATGGCTCAGTGGTTAAGAGCACTGACTGCACTTCCAGAGGTCCTGAGTTCAATTCCCAGCAATCACATGGTGGCTCACAACCATCTGTAATGGGATCAGATGCCCGCTTCTGGTGTGTCTAAAGACAGCTGCAGTGTACTCATATAAATAAAATAAAGAAATCTTTAAAAAAAAGAAAGAAAGAAAACTACTGCAGGAACTCGAACAAGGTGCAGAGGAATAAATGCCCTAATATTTCCCATGCACTCCAGTTGCCAGCTAGTACTTTTCATTGGCAAGACCTAGCAAGCAGTCTAGTCAAGAGAGTATAGGGGATATAGTCCATAGAAGTCAGCTTCCTAGACCAGGACAGGAGAGTTGGGGGATGAGAGAGAAAACAGCAAACTTTTTCTCAAGGAACAAATCACCATTATGGATGCTTTCCAAATATTGTAGTGTTCCCTGTGTTAAAATACTATAAGGTTCAGTCTCAACTGTCTGAGGATGCTGGTGCCTTTGTTGAAGAACGAGTGTGAAGATTCTGTGCTTATGGAATATGAAAGTGCCCATCATGCAGCCTCAATCTATCCTGGATGCTCACTTTATATTAGGACCTTTCTTACATGCCAGAATTGTTCTTGGCTAAAATACCTTCTCTAGTCAAGGTCTCAAAGTATAGATGAGCTGACTGAATGAAGGGAAAGATAACCTCAATTCCACGGGGCCTGTTGCCTATTATGGTGACTTTGGCTTTTAATGGGACAAAGCTAAGAAGTTATTGAAAAGTTCTACAGGATCCTTAACTTCCAACATCAGGGTTTTAAAATCATTCACTTAGGAGAAGTCACCTGGATTTTTGTTCAGTGAGCTTTGATCACTTTTAAATTATTTAGATGTTGAGTTCCTTTTATATCATATGAAGAAGTATTTATTAATGGTCCTCAGCTTTGAATACACATTGGAATCACTTGATATTGGATAATACTGAATCCACTATTTTGTTGGTTAGTTGGTTGGTTGGTTGGTTGGTTGGTTGGTTGTTTTTTTTTTTTTTCAAAGACAGGGTTTCTTTGTATAGTACTGGTTGTCCTGAAGCTCACTCTGTAGACCAGGCTGGCCTTGAAGTCACAGAGATCCACCGGCCTCTGCTTCCCAAGTGCTGGGACTAAAGGCGTGCGTGACACTGCCTGGCTTGAATCCACTATTTTGGTTAGTTTAATTTTAGCTGCATGCTACGCTTTTGACATTTTTTTTTTAAATTTCAACCTGAACTGAGTGCTACATGTGCCTATAATTCTAGCTATTCAGTAGGCTGAGGCAGAAGATTGTGGGTTCAAGGCTATGGTGCAACATAATGAAACCAAGTCTCAAAAACAAAATGAGAGGGGCTAGAGAGAAAGTCAGCAGGTAGTGCATTCCTGCTTTTCTAGACGACCCAAGTTCAGGTTCAAGAACCCAGCTTGTAGCTCCAGCTCCAGGGAGTCTGATGCCCTCTTCAGGCCTCCACAGTCACCTGGATTTGAGTACACTTACACACAAACACAGGCACATAATTTTAAGATAAAAATATCTAAAATACCTATTTTAGTGAGAAGCAAGATAACCTACATAAAGCACTGAGTAACATGTCCAGCACACTAAATTTTTGATGAATGGTAGGTATTATTATAACATCAGGATGCCAGCTAACTGACAAAGCAGTCTTTGTTTCGTCCTTAGGTGGTGTTTCTCTGAGATGAAATACGTAAACGTGTTTGTTTCAGGTAAGTACTCAGCTCACATCAGTTGAGGTGCAGGGCTCAGCAAGCAGTCCGGGCATTGTCCCAGCCTGCACTGTACCATGCTCTATCACACAGTTTGTGCTTCCAGGACTTTTGTTAAAGCACCGAACTGATACCTCCCTAGAAATGTCTTATAACCTAGGATCTGCACTGGCTGAGGATGCAGCTAGCTCAGTGAGAGGGAACTTACCTAGCACGCACAATGCCCTAGGATGACCAAGAGTCTGTGGTCACCCTGGGTGAGTGAGTTACACGAGTCCTCGTCTCAAAAAAAAAAAAAGAACTTCAAGACATTTGGTTAGGACTCAAGCTTGATTTGCCTCTGACCTGGCCTGAAAGTACTTTTACTACAAAGGTGAGAGGGAAAATTTGCAAAATTGAACTTGAGGTATTGATAGTATTAATTTGTATATGAGGGTAGTGTTTAAGTGTACTTTTTAGAGGACAATAAAAGCAATGTTTAAAGAGTTGAAGCGCGTGGATATGTAATTTAGTTCTGAATGTTTGTAAGCAGAAAGCCATGCTATGATAACCAGAGTGAAAATATCTTTCCCAAAGCTTAAAGTGAGCGTATCTCTAATCTTTGACTTAGAAGGGAAACAGTGACCCAGCAGCATATTGTTGAATGTATCTGTTTAACTGAGATTACAGAACCATCTCTTCTTAGACAGTGTTTGGATAATTCAGCCATTTGGCCCATTGTTGGACATGAAGTGAAAGAGGAAGGAAAACACAAGGGAACTTATTGAAAGTCTCTGAGAGACATGCTGGAGAAGAGAAATTCCTGAAAGGGTGTGAGGATGGATAGCATGGAGCAGAGTGCATCTGAGAATTAAGGCAAACAGGAAAGCTAAGGTGTTTAAGGTTAATGCTAGGGAAAGGGGAAGTGTTCACACTTTTTGTTTGGTTGGCTGCCCGTGTAGTAGGCAGATGGATCAGCTGGATATTAGGTCTCAGGTCCCTGGAACAGAACTCATAAGTCAGTGGCCACACTGGCTCCTGATGGAAGACAATCAGAGAGAGGACAGACCAAGCATCACATTAAGTACTACATTCAAGTGCTAAGTGCTTGTGTGCTCCAGTGCTGGCCAGCTGGGAAGAACTCAGGATACAATTTAGGCAAACCCTGCTACTGACCCTTCGTAGACCTTAAAGGTTTCTTAAGAGTCAGGAGAAAGTGTATGCATAAAGGAATTTATAAACAGAGCTGACTGGAAATGGAATATTTGTCTGGAGTGACTTTTTTTCCACTGTAAGTTTTTAAGCAGGCTGGACATAGAGGAAAAACTACTCAGGGTAGATAGGTAAACTAGATAGCTCTCAGAGCTCGTCTAATTTCTGTAATTTCCAGAATCAGAGTGACCCTAAGAGGTCAGCAGATTTCCAGAGTGACTCCTAGCCCAGGCATTCTTGGTGAACACAGAAGGCAATTCTGTGTTTTGTTGTGTTTAAGACAAGGCTTCAATATTTAGACCTGGCTGGCCTGGAACTCTTCTGTGTAGACCAAGCTGGCCTCAAATCCACAGAGATCTACCTACTTCTGACTCCCAAGTGCAAGCAAGGATTAAAAGTTGCATTGCCATGCCCAGGTGGAAGGCAATTCTGAAAAAAAAAATTTTTTTTAGACTACCATGAGATTTAGTTTAATTTAGGCATGCTCAATTTGATATCCTTGTGGATGTTTGGAGCCTGGGAGCCTCACCTGGAAGTGACTTAGGCTCCCATTAGAAGCGTGCTGCTTTTTACTGTGAAGTACCATGTGAGGCTGTCCCCCAGTGTAGGAAGCTAGGTTAAGTTAGTCACAGGAGTGCCTCGCTCCATGGCTACCACATTTGTATCTAATGAAGTAGGGCAGCTAAGGATAATGTGCCTTTGGGTTGCTATTAGCTGAGGGACACACAGATCCCAGAGCTGATTTTCAGCATCAGCCAGATAATGTGCTGTGTTCTTTGTAGCAATTGTCTTAATGAATTCATCAGCAGGAGACATCATGTAACGTGTATTGTTCAGGAGATTTCTCCTTGGACTGTTATTGTATTGTTTGTATTCATTCCTTCTTTAAAAAAAACATTTCAGTGTGTGTGTGTGTGTGTGTGTGTGTATGTGTGTGTGTGTGTGTGTGTATACACATATGTAAAGATCAAAGAGCAACTCTCAGGAATTGGTCCTTCCACAGTGGATTCCAGACACCAGGCTCACACAGCACAGTCTTTTTTCCCACTGAACCACCTTGCCCAGCCTTACTCAATTTTGTTAAAAAAAACAAAAAAACAAAAAACTTCTCCTCTAGCCTTCTCTTCTCATAGGGAATGAGAGGGGAAAATGGGGGAAGAGGAAGGAGGGATTAGGAGGAGAGGAAGAAGGGGGGGGCTGTAATCAGGATGTTAAAATGAATAAATAAAGAGAAAAAATATAAAACAAAAAACTTCTTGATGACAAAAACAGCAACAACCACAACAACAAATGACAAATAAACGTGGCTCCAGTGACAGTGGCAAAGAAGACAAAATGTTCAAAAAGCGGTTATTGCGCAGAGAGCAATAGTTTATTTTGGAGAATAAAATCAAAGTATTATGGGAGTTGGGGGGAGTAAAGTATTTTTGTCTGAGGGATCGTGGAAACTTCATTGAGAAGTCTCCAGAATTCCCACTGTCCTTTGTGAGATAGCTTTGGAGGAATCTAAGATGGAGGAAGGTATCGCTTTTAGAAGTAACATTACGACAGTGACAGTGGCATAGATGATGAAAATGTGGGCACGTAGAAACCAATTTGCGGGCTGGAGAGATGGCTCAGCGGGTAAGAGGGTTAAGGCTGCTCTTCCAGAGGTCCTGAGTTCTAATCCCAGCAACCACATGGTGGCTCACAACCATCTGTAATGAGATCTGATGCCCTCTTCTGGTGCGTCTGAGGACAGCTACAATGTACTTACATATAACAATAAATAAATAAGTCTTTAAAAAAAATAGTAATTTAAAAAAAAAAAGAAAGAAAGAAACCAGTTTGCATAAAGGTAAATAGTGGGAGAGAGAGACAGAGCCAAGCATCCTGAATGTGAAGCTGTTGAAAGCTGGGCCTCACTGCTCCTCAGGCCCTTAGTGGTTAAGCTATCACATTAGCTGCTGCTGCCCAGCGCTCAGCCCTGCCCCCTGTCGGAAGAATGCATCCCTGTTTCCTCGCTTGTGTCACTTCAGCTTTTGACTGCTTGTTTTACTCCTGTGTCCGGGGTAGGCTGCTTTCATTTGGGAGCACAAGAACCCAGACCATTGCTGTATTTGACACCAGAGGAAACTTCCCTGTAATATCTGGTGCTGTGACATGGTCAGCTTAGAGTCTACACTAAAGCATGAACGATGCTGAGAAGGAATGCCAAGTTGTCACTACCGTACACTCCTTCTTAGAACACTCTGGGGTGGGGTGAGACGGCTGAGTGGGCAAAGGCACTTGCTAGAAAGCCTGAGAGCATGAGTTTGATACCTGGAGCCCACATGATGGAGGAACGGAACCATCTCCTGCAAACTGTCCTGGGACTTCCAAATGTTGCTATGGCATGTACATGTATGGAAGGAAATTGCCATACCAGTCATTGCCCTTACTTTTTTAAAAAGATTTTTAAAGTTTAGAGTGTTAGGCGGGAGGTTAACTCAGAGACTGACTGACTGACTAAAAGCCCCACAAACAGAACATAAACAATAGATGTAATGGCGTGCTAGCTCATGGCCCTTACACAGGATATAGAAGTGGTATTGGTAGATGCTAGCCATCTACCAATGGCCCAGTCAGGGCAGCTTACAGACTTCTTCTCCAGGGAAGTGTGCAGAGTGCTGTTATCCTTTCCCCTAGTAAATACTGACCTCCCCACCGCACCCCACGCATATTTGTGTACCTTACACAGCTACTTAGAGCAGACTGGATTCTGGGTAAATTAAATAAGGCTTCTCTTTTTCTGGAAGTACATTCATGGAGTTACAGAAAAGAGAGGCAAGGAAACATATGTTTGAGATCAAGGAAGGTAAACTAGACATTGTGGTGTTGTGCCTGTAATCCCAAGACCTGAGAGGCTACAATAGGACTTAATTGACAGTTTTGTGTCTTTGGTACTTAGTTTTTGCAGTTCTTTATATATTTGAGCTATCAACTCCCAGGGCAAAGATTTTCTCCCATTCTGTAGGCCATCTGTCTCCACTGCTGTTAATTTCCCCTGCTATAAAGAAGCTTGCTAATTTTTTGTAGTCTCCTTTGTTGGTACTTGGGACTATTTCCTGTGCTAATAAGTCCTGGTCAGGCGTTCTTGCTTATACCTATAGCTTCAGATGTAATCTCTGCTCTTTTATAGCAGCTTCAGAGCTTCAGTTCTGAATCTGATGCATATCCAGCTGGGCTATCTGAGGAGTGAGAGGTGTGGGTCCAAGTCTTTTCTTCTGCAAATAGATGGCTTTGCCAGCAGCATTAGTAGGATGAGCTCTTTTTCCAAGTGTATGTTCTTGGATGCCTTTGTCAAAAAATAGGCAGCCACTGCTGTGTATGTAATCTCTGGGCCCTCTATCCTACTGCGGTGATTTAACTGCATGTTTTTGTGCGATGCTAGGGGATTTTACCATCATCACTATCCCTGGGTGGTTTAATTTGAGGCCAGGTATTATGATACCTCCAGCAGTGTGTTCTCTGCTTAGGATTTCTTTAGCTATGCAAAGCCATTTGTGTTTCCATGTCTGTCTTAGTCAGGGTTTGTATTCCTGCACAAAACATCATGACCAAGAAGCAAGTTGGGGAGGAAAGGGTTTACTCAGCTTACACTTCCACATTGCTGTTGATCACCAAAGGAAATCAGGACAAGAACTCACACAGGGTAGGAACCTGGAGGCAGGGGCTGATGCAGAGGCCATGGAGGGCTGCTGCTTACTGGCTTGCTTCCCTTGGCTTGCTCAGCTTGCTTTCTTACAGAACCCAAGACTACCAGCCTAGAGATGGCATCACCCACAATGGGTTGGGCGCTCCCCCCAATCACTAATTGAATTACAGCTGGATTTCATGGGCTCCTTTCTCGGTGATTACTCTAGCTTGTGCCATGTTGACACACAAAACCAGCCAGTACAATGTTTGATTGCTCTTGTTTGTTATTTTAGACAGGTTCTCATTATGTAGCCCTAGCTAGCCTGGACTTACTAGTAGACACAGCTGGCCTCAAATTCACAGAGAGCTACGAGCCTCTCCATCACGAGTGCTGGAGTTAGAGGAACGCTGGGCCACCACCACAGCCTTACATATGAGTTTTTGTCACTAGGAAAATACAAATTAAACCATTTTGAAATTCTATTTTACCCCATACAATAATAATAGTCCTAAATATTTTAATTGAAAATAAAAACACCACCAGGCTGTGGTGGCACATGCCTTTAATCCCAGCACTTGGGAGGCAGAGGCAGGTGGATTTCTGAGTTCGAGGCCAGCCTGGTCTAAAGAGTGAGTTCCAGGACAACCAGGGCTACACAGGGAAACCCTGTCTTGAAAAACAAACAAACAAAAAAAACCGGGGCTGGAGAGACAGCTCAGTGGTTAAGAGCACTGACTGCTCTTCCAGAGGTCCTGAGTTCAAATCCCAGCAACCACATGGTGGCTCACAACCATCTGTAATGGGATCTGATGCCCTCTTCTGGTGTGTCTGAAGACAGCAACAATGTATTCACATACATAAAATAATAAAAAAAAAGAAAAAGAAAAAGAAAAAAGAAAAACAAAAAAATCCAAACAAACAAAAAAGAAAGAGAGAGAGAGAGAAAGAAAGAAAGAAAGAAAGAAAGAAAGAAAGAAAGAAAGAAAGGAAGGAAGGAAGAGAAAATAAAACCACCATATGACTCAGGCACACTATACCTAAAGGATTCTATATCCTACTACAAAGACACTTGCAAATCTGTGTTTATACTACACTATTCGTGGGCCTGGACCCAATCTGGGTGTCTGTCAAATGAAGAATGGACCAGGCTTAGATGCACCAGGAAGTGCCTTCCCATGTAAAGGAAAGGTTGGAGTCAAAGCTGCGTATAAAACAGTTTCCTAGGGCAAGACACATCAGTAAAAACAGCTGTCTTACACAATATGGAGTAACTTGGAGCAGAGCACAACCTGAGCTCAACTTTTTGATTTTAACATTTTAGATTGAGGCAGGGGCTCACCACATGCTGCCCCAAATTTGTGGTGCTCTAATTCAAAGTTCTGAATGCTGGGGTTACAGGCATGAACCTCAAGTGTAAGCATTCCTCTAATTCCAGCACTCGTGATCGAGAGGCTCGTAGCTCTCTGTGAATTTGAGGCCAGCTGTGTCTTCTAGTAAGTCCAGACTAGCTAGGGCTACATAATGAGAACCTGTCTAAAATAACAAACAAGAGCAATCAAACATTGTACTGGCTGGTTTTGTGTGTCAACTTGGCACAAGTTAGAACTTCATCGTACTGAATCCAGGGCCTCCATATCCAGCTTCTCCTCTCCTTGGCCTCTCAGTTGGGAGGAATGTCCTAGAGCCTGTGCCTGTTCTGTCTTCCTAGCTGAACTATGTCCTTCAAAGCCCTAAACTAACTTATATTGATATCAGAAGCAGAAAAGGAGACCAAAGCCAGGAGAAAAATCAGCCCCTAGAAGTAAGAAATAAGAATCAGTCCTTAAAAGTAAGAGAAATAAAGAGAAAATAGGTGAACGAAAGAGGAAAGACAGATCTGCCAGTTGAACAGTGAGTGATTTTCCTTCAGTGCTTCAGTTATACCCAGTTGTAAAAAGTGATGCTCCTCAATGTTATAGCAAACCAAGGCATACAGGGAACTCTTGAGCTACCTGCCCCCCCATATCTCTCTCTATGCTTATTTATCTTATTTCATACTTGCACCCAAACCACTGACAAAGCCTGTCAGCTTTAAGAGCTATCCTATAATCAACCAGTTCTTGTCATCTTTATTTCATAGCCTAAGGTTTGTCTGCTACCATTTCTCACCTACACTCCTGCAGAAACCTTCCAGTATTACTACTTCCTTTCTGTTTTCTTCCCATTTCCCCTCCCCATGTTCTTATTATATCGAATAAAACAGAATGAAACCAATGGTGTCCTTGTACTTCGATTAGCTTTTAACTTTTTTTTTTTTTGAGACAAAGTCTTACTATATAGCTCTAGCTGTCCTGGAACTCATTCTGTAGATCTGGCTGGGTTTGAACTCACAGAGATCCTCCTTCCTCTGCTTCCTAGGGATTAAAGGTGTGCATCACTATGCCCAGCAGCTTTTAATTTTCTCATTGTCTTAGTTAGGGTTTTACTGCTGTGAACAGACACCATGACCAAGGCAACTCTTACAAGGACAACATTTAATTGAGGCTGGCTTACACGTCAGAGGTTCACTCCATTATCATCAAGGCAGGAGCAGGGCAGCGTCCAGGCAGGTATGAAGGAGGAGCTGAGAATTCTACATCTTCATCTGAAGGCTGCTAGCAGAATACTGACTTCCAGGCAGCTAGGATGAGGGTCTTAAAGTACATGCCCACAGTGACACACCTCCTCCAACAGGCCACACCTTATCCAACAGGGCCACACTTAATAGTGCCACTCCCTGGGCGGAGTATATTCAAACCATCACATTCCACTCCCTGGACAACACTGACTTGTTCAAACATATGAGTCTATGGGCCATACCCAAACATAGCATAAGGCAAAATACACTTAGTCCAACTTCCAAAGTCCCCCTAGTCTATAGCAGTCTCAACAATGTTAAAAATCCAAAGTTCAAAGTCTCTTCTGAGATTCATCTGGTCATTTAACTGTAATCCCCAAAGTAAGACAGAAAACCAGCTGGGCAAACTCCAAACTCTGCATCTCCATGTGGTCTTCAGATCTCCAACTCCTTTTTCATCTTTTTTGACTGCAACAAACTTCTTTCTCCTGGGCTGGTTCCACTCCCTGTTAGCAACTTTCCTCAACAGATAGCCCCACGGCTCTGGCATCTCGAACATCTTGGAGTTTTCAAGGCAACTTCAATGTTACAGCTTCTTGTTTCAGTGTCTGGGATCCACACATGATCTTCTGTGTTCCTCCAAAGGTCTGGCCTCACTTCTCCAGCTCTGCCCTCTGTAGCACTCTAAGCTCAGGTTGATCCACTCCACTGCTGCTGCTGTTCTTGGTGATCATTTCATGGTACTAGTATCTCTAGTACACTGGGGTCTTCTTTTGTAACTAGGCTTCACCAATAGCCTCTCATAGGCTCTCTTCATGGTGCCAGGCCTCAACTCCTTTGCATGACTCCTTCAGTCCTGGGCCATCAACTGCAACTGAGGCTGCACCTTCACCAAAGTCTCACAGTGCCAAGCCTCAGCTGCTCTTCATGGCCTCTTCATGCCTTCAAAACCAGTACCACCTGGGTGACTTTTACACATTACCAAGTCCTGCTGCAGCACGAGGTACAACCTGGGCCTCTTTATGCTCTCAGAAAACACTTCCTCGACTTCACCTCAGTGATGCTGATCTCTTCTCAATCACCACTAATTTCTTAGCTCCAGTTAACCAGCATCAATTGTCCCAGTAGTCCCTTCTATTCTGGACTCTAAAGCCAGAGCCACGTGGCCAAAGCTACTGAATTCTGCTGCTTGCTTAGGCTGGAATATGATCCCTTTGTTCTATTACATTATCACCAGCTTTCCATTTTCCACCTTCTTCACTGCCTATACTTGGCTGTCCTGTTACTTTCTCTGTTCTAGGCTGGCCTTGAACTCAGAGATCTGCTTGTCTTTGCTTACTGGGATTAAAGGTTTGTACTACCATGCCTGGACCTAAGCTTAGCTGGGTGGGATCTTGCCCCTAGGTCACGACCCTTAATTCAATTTAATATCCTTGAACATAGGATTCAGCTCCATTGCACTTCCTCATGCCCCTTTGATACTTGAACCATATATTTTATATTTTTCCTTCCTCAGCTTCCTACGCTTATTTAAAATGTTCTTCGTGAGACTTAACAAGAGAACAAAGTCTCTGATGGGTGTTTCTGAGATTTCCTTTGTCAGTGCAATTAATCTGAGTCTCTTCACCTTAGCCTCAGTCAGACTCTTCAGACAAGAGCAAAAAGTAGCCACATTCTTCACCAAAATACCACAAAACAGCCTCTAGGCCACACACTGAAATTCTTCACTGACACCTCTTAGGCCAGGTTTGCACAATTCACATCACTCTCAGTAGCAAAGTCTTCCATATTCCTCCTAGGATAGCCCATTATGCCCCATTTAAAGCATTCCACTGCTTTCCAAATCCAAAGTCCCAAAGTCCACATTCTTCCAAACAAAAGCATGGTCAGGCCTATCACAGCAATACCCCAGTCCCTGGGACCAACTTCTTAGTTAGGGTTTTACTGCTATGAACAGACACTGTGACCAAGGAAACTCTTATAAGGACAACATTTAACTGGGGCTGGCTGACAGATTCAAAGGTTCAGTCCATTATCATCAAAGCAGGAGCATGGCAGCATCTAGGCAGGCATGGTGCAGGAGGAGCTGAGAGTTTTACATCTTCATTTGAAGGCTGCTAGCAGAATACTGGTTTCTAGGCAGTAACACACCTACTCCAACAAGGCCACACCTTCTAATAGTGCTACTTGCTGGGCCAGGCATATTCAAACCATCACACTCATCCTTTCTTACCTGTCTTAAACTCTTGTGGTGGCTTCTCATTATAGTGAAGTCAGACAGACTTCTAGCTGATCTTCTGCAGTGCCCAGCATGGCCTGGTCTTTACCTACGTCTTATATCTGACTCCTGTTCTCAGTGCTCTTGAGTTGCTGGCCCTTTCTCTGTACAAACATATCAAGTTATATTTGTCTCAGAGTTTCTAGCAGTTGCTGCAGGTTTTCCATCTGCCATGGTCTTACAGACCTCAGAGCTGTGCCCATTGTCCCATCACTCAGGCCTCATTTAAAGAACACGGATTCTCACCACAACCACAATTGTCCTCTGGGCCACAGTTCTATCATACATGTCCATAAAGCACGTAGTGTGTGGAAGTAACTTCACGCAAACATCAGCTGCACTGTTGGCAGCAGTTTCTCAGATCCCTTGTTTGCGTGCATGTGGATAGCTAGTATAGAGCTGGCCTGTTCATCCTGCTCACCGTACAGTCCTGCCTCAGTCTCCCAAGGAGCTGAGTTATAGGCATGCACTGCCATGCTAAGCTTGCAGTGACCTCTTAGCTTGCTTCCCTGTTCTCAGGAATTTTCCTGATCTTCAATAAATCATTATGGAACCCTATTTTTTTTTAATTTTAATGTTCTTGGGTATTGTTGTCTATTAAAAGATCTTCAATGACTTCCCACAGTATTGTAAAGTGGGCTGTTATAAGTGGTTTCTTCAACTATTCAAGGAGCTATGTGAGATGGGAAAAGTGAACATAATTCTAGCCCTTTCCAGAGGGATTTTATGTTCCCTGTTGATTTGATCCAAGAACAAATAGAGGAGGGAGACAAGACAAAGCAGGAATGAGTATTTTCTTCTAAAGGAACCTGTCTTCCTTCCCTCCTTCCTTCTTCCTTTTTTCCTTCCTGTTTTGTGGAGCTAAACCCAGGGCCTCATTAATAGTAGACAATGCTTTCCCCTAGTATCTTTGAAAAAGAGATTTCTATAAGAGATTATGGGATCTTTGTGGGGCCTTGGGGGGAGGTAAAGGAAAAATAGTTATGCTTGAGAGGCTCTTCTTCCCCAGATAATCCAGCTGGGAGAAACCAGGGCTGTAGTTCAGGTCAGGTGGACAGTAAGCAGGACTCTTGTGGGCTCTGTTAGCTCCTGCCTCCAGGTTCCTGCCTTGTGTGAGTTCCTACCCTCACTGCTTTCATGATGAACTGTTACATGGCTGTACAAGGCCCTAGGAGGGTCCACAGAACTATAAAAGAATAAGAACTTTGAAGTTTTAGCCATTTTTCTTTGAATATGAAACACAGAGCAACAAACAACAAAACAAAACTATAGATATACATTGACATGGACAGAATTTGGGGAATACCAGAGAGGGAAGAGGACCAGATCTCCCACCAATCACCATAGATGGAGAAACCAAAGTATTCCATGACAAAACCAAATTCACACAATATATTTCCACAAATCCAGCCCTTCAAAGAATAATAAATGGAAAACTCAAACACAAGGAGGAGAACTACATCTCTGAAAAAGCAAAAGTGTAATCTTCAAACAAAACTAAAAGAAGATAGCCACATGAACAGAATTCCAACTATAACAACAAAAATAACAGGAAGCAACAATTACTTTTCCTTAATATCTATTAATATCAATGGACTCAATTCCCCAATTAAAAAAACATAGACTATCAGATTTGGGTACGTAAACAGGACCCAACATTTTGTTGCATACAGGAAACCCACCTCAGTGACAAAGACATACTACCTCAGAATAAAAGGCTGGAAAACAATTCTCCAAACCAATGGTCCCAAGAAAAAAGCTGGAGTAGCCATTCTAATATCGAATAAAATTGACGTTCACCCTAAAGTGATCAAAAATGATAAGGAGGGACACTTTATATTCATCAAAGGTATGATCTACCAGGATGAACTCTCAATTCTGAACCTCTATGCTCCAAATGCAAGGGCATCTACATTAATAAAAGAAACTTTACTAAAGCTCAAAGCACACAATAGTAGTGGGAGATTTCAACACCCCACTCTCTGCAATGGACAGATCATGGAAACAGAAACTAGACAAGGACACAGTGAGACTAACAGAAGTTATGAAACAGACGGATCTAACAGATATCTATAGAACTTTTTATCCTAAAACAGAAGGATATACCTTCTTTTCAGCACCTCATTGTACCTTCTCCAAAATTGACCATATAATTGGTCACAAATCAGGCCTCCACAGATACAAGAAGATTGAAATAATCCCTTGTATCCTATCAGATCACCATGGTCTAAGGCTGCTCCTCAATAACAACATAAACAGTAGAATGCCCACATACATGTGGAAGCTTAACAACACTCTACTCAATGATAACTTGGTCAAGGAAGAAATAAAGAAATTAAAGACTTTCTAGAGTTTAATGAAAATGAAGCCACAACATACCCAAACCTATGTGACACAATGAAAGCAGTCCTAAGAGGAAAACTCATAGCTTTAAGTGCCTCCAAAAAGAAACTGGAGAGAGCATACTCCAGCAATTTGACAGCACAACTGAAAGCGCTAGAACAAAAAGAAGCAAATTCACCCAAGAGGAGTCAAAGGCAGGAAATATTCAAACTCAGGGCTGAAATCAACCAAATAGAAACAAAAAGAACTATACAAAGAATCAACCAAACCAGGAGCTGGTTCTTTGAGAAAGTCAACAAAATAGATAAACCCTTAGCTAGACTAACTAGAGGACACAGAGATAGTTTACTAATTAACAAGATCAGAAATGAAAAAGGAGACATAACAACAGACACTGAGGAAATCCAAAATATCATGAGATCCTACTACAAAAGCCTATACTCAACAAAACTGGAAAACCTGGATGAAATGAACAATTTTCTAGACAGATACCAGGTACCAAAGTTAAATCAAGACCAGATCAACGATCTAAACAGTCCCATATCTGCTCATGAAATAGAAACAGTCATTAATAGTCTCCCAACCAAAAAAAGCCCAGGACCAGATGGGTTTAGTGCAGAGTTTTATCAAACCTTCAAAGAAGACCTAATTCCAATACTCCTCAAATTATTCAACAAAATAGAAACTGAAGGTACTCTACCCAATTCGTTCTATGAAGCTACAATTACTCTTATACCTAAACCACACAAAGACCTAACAAAGAAAGAAAATTTCAGACCAATTTCCCTTATGAGTATTGATGCAAAAATACTCAACAAAATTCTTGCAAATCGAATCAAAGAACACATCAAAATGAGCATTCACTATGATCAAGTAGGCTTCATCCCAGGGATGCAGGGATGGTTCAATATATAGAAATCCATCAACGTAATTCACTACATAAACAAACTCAAAGAAAAAACCATATGATCATCTCACTAGATGCTGAGAAAGCATTTGACAAAATCCAACATCCCTTCATGATAAAAGTCTTGGAAAGATCAGGAATTCAAGGCCCGTACTTGAACATAGTAAAAGCAATATACAGGAAACCAGTAGCCAACATCAAACTAAATGGAGAGAAACTTGAAGCAATCCCACTAAAATCAGGGACTAGACAAGGCTGCCCACTCTCTCCCTACCTATTCAATATTGTACTTGAAGTTCTAGCCAGAGCAATTAGGCAACAAAAGGAGATCAAAGGGATATGAATTGGAAAGGAAGAAGTCAAATTATCACTATTTGCTGATGATATAATAGTATACTTAAGTGACCCCAAAAATTTCACCAGAGAGCTCCTAAACCTGATAAACAACTTCAGCAAAGTAGCTGGATATAAAATTAACTCAAGCAAATCAGAAGCCTTCCCCTACACAAAGGATAAACAGGCGGAGAAAGAAATTAGGGAAACAACACCCTTCACAATAGTTACAAATAATATAAAATACCTCGGTGTAACTCTAACTAAGCAAGTAAAAGATCTGTTTGACAAGAACTTCAAGTCTCTGAAGAAGGAAATCGAAGATCTCAGAAGATGGAAAGACCTCCCATGCTCATGGATTGGCAGGATTAATATAATAAAAATGGCCATCTTACCGAAGGCAATCTACAGATTCAATGCAATCCCCATCAAAATTCCAACTCAATTCTTCACAGACTTAGAAAGAGCAATTTGCAAATTCATCTGGAATAACAAAAGACCTAGGATAGCCAAAACTATTCTCAACAATAAAGGAACCTCTGGTGGAATCACAATCCTGGACCTTAAGCTGTACTACAGAGCAATTGTGATAAAAAACTGCATGGTATTGGTATAGTGACAGACAGGTAGATCAATGGAACAGAATTGAAGACCCAGAAATGAACCCATGCACCTATGGTCACTTGATCTTTGACAAAGGAGCTAAAACCATACAGTGGAAAAAAGACAGCATTTTCAACAGATGGTGCTGGCTCAACTGGAGGTCAGCATGTAGAAAAATGCAAATCGACCCATTCCTTTCTCCTTGTACAAAGCTCAAGTCCAAGTGGATCAGGGACCTCCACATCAAACCAGATACATTGAAACTAATAGAAAAGAAAGTGGGGAAGAGCCTCGAGCACATAGGCACAGGGGAAATTTTCCTAAACAGAACACCAACAGCTTATGCTCTAGATCAAGAATTGACAAATGGGACCTCATAAAGTTGCAAAGCTTCTGTAAGGCAAAAGACACTGTCAATAGGACAAAACGGCAACCAACAAATTGGGAAAAGATCTTTACCAACCCTATATCTGATACAGGGCTAA
>JADRCD010177539.1:0-18639 GCA_019843815.1 Montemys delectorum
AAAAAAAAGTTATCACAGTCTATGGTGCACTGTTAAGTATTTAGGTGTGACTTAGTTCTTTATGTAAGTTACACAAGCACATCCATCTTAAGAGCATGCCAATTTTCCTTAATATTTAATCACTATAAAGTTTAAGGAAAAAATAGAGAAGGTTTAAGGTAGACTATTTTGGTTTGACTCACTCCAGTGCTCCATCCCACTCAAAAATTCCCACTGCAATACAAATTTTGACTTATACAATTTCATACTTTTATTTGGGGATTGTATTTGTGAAATAAATAAAACTGTCTTCTTTGCAACTCTCTTACTCAAACTGTAAACACTCAGACATCTTGTGCTTCCTTCAACTGCAGATGAAATGCACAGATTCCTCATGACTCAACATTTATTGTCAGAGATCCACATACATCATGACCTACAAGTGAGTATGGTTCTAGATACATCCTGACAATAAGCAGGAGACAGGACTCCCTGACTAGGCTGCTCCAGTAACTACGCATGCTAAAGTATTTAGAGCCAGGGCAGCTGTGACTTCCATTAAAACAGTCACCCATTACTTTCTATGGCACTTAGCTCCTCAATCATTATACTATTTGTTTTCTATACATATTAACACACACATGCACTTATAATAACCACCACAATCAGGAAAAGATAGCCCTTTAAAGGTGAATTTAACATTAAAGAACACCAGTGAACAAAAAGACACCTTAGGAGCTGGAGATGGCTCAGAAGTTCAGAAGCACTTGATGCCAAACCCAATGGCTGGAGTTTGATCCCTGGGACCCTTATGGTAGGAGAGAACTAAGTCATATAAGCTGTCTTCTGCCCTTCATGTGTCATAGGACTGGCATGTACATGCAGTAAAACTAAACAGCAGCTTCAAAACAATTTACAGCCACTTAGATTTATCTCGTGTTGACCACTGAATCTTGAGTGGGTCTATGTGGTATAACTCTGTGACTTCCAACTTACAGATATGAGTAAGGAGAGTTGACAAATAATTCTGAAGGATCATGGTGTTTCCTAGTCTAACCATACCAATATCCTCTCTATAGGACACAATATTTTAAAACAATTTACTAATTTATATATTTTATTTTTAATTTATGAAAATGAAATTTATTTATTATTAATTTATAATTCATTTTTATTTTCTGGTGTTCTACAGGCACGCATGTCTGTGTGAGTGTATCAGAAGTCCTGGAATTGGAGTTACAAACAGGTATGAACTGCTATGTGGGTGCCAGGAGTTGAAACCGGGTCCTCTGCAAGAACTGCCAGTGCAGTGCTCTTTATCTTTGGCCCATTTCTCCAGTCCAGAACACACCATTTTTACAAGACACTGATGATGAATTAAAATGTAACAATCCCAGAATTCCTTGTAATTATCTGCTGGTTTAGCTAACAGAGGAGATGTGAAGGGCCCTCAAATTTCTTAAACAGAATTTAGAATCAATGTGCAATGGCTTGTGTTGTAATGCATAGAACTATCAATCAAAAGGAAAAAGTGAATTTAATGAAATAGTTCAGTTGACCCAGAAAGAGGGGTAGTGGAGAGAGAGAGAGACAGAGGGAGAAAGAGAGAGAGAGAGAGAGAGAGAGAGAGAGAGAGAGAGAGAGAGAGAGGGGAGAGAGAGAGCTTTACTTTATGTGTATTCCTCTTGTACTTTGAGTGCAGTAAGAAGCAACTTCTCAAGGTAGACCCTGACTTTTTATCCTGTTTATCCCCCTAGAATCCATCTTTTTGCCTTTTTATGTGGCTAGGGCATCCCCACAAACAATGAATAACCTGGTCTTTTCCCTCCAGGAGTTCAGAGCTTAGGCCTTAGAGAGTGGTCCTGCTGGTACTTAGAAACTCGCAGGTACAAAAACTTTCCTCCCCTGAAGTTTGTTCTTGCTTTGCTGGTGACTTTGTGCATTCAAGGAGAGGCACTCTACCCAAAAGGAAAGGGTATTTTAGAGCTCTAAAAATCAATAGTTTGGTAGACCATGAGCCTGATCAGAAGTCATGCCCAAGCCAAACCTTCCTCTTTTAGCTATGTCATTTTCTTTAAAACTGCTTCTTCTTTCTAGGATTCAGTGACTATAAATGCAGGCAGAAGCAGTCACTTCCTCCTCAACACTACCATGAAGATTAGACAAGGGACAGGATTTAAACCACCCAGGGAAAAGGTGGCTGCTTTCTAACATCCTCCTCCATGCAAGGAACAAAAAACAACTCATTTGGGGGACAAGGACACACACACACACACACACACACACACACATACACACACACAGGGAAAATCACTCTCTCACATTCCATACTCCCCAAACTTTCTTTGTGTCATGAGGAACAAGTTTACAAGATTTTGTTTGTGGACCTTGAATTTGTCATCCTTGTGTCTCCACCTCAGTGCTAAGTGAAATTTTGGTGGTAATCCACCATGCCTATGTTTAAGATAGATGTAGTCTCCTGGTTAAAGTACATTTCTTTACTTTTGAATGAAAGAGACTAGTAAATGGGAAAAGTTGCCGACTTCTATCCACCATACCTGACTTGGGCCCAGCACTCACTTCAGATACCTAGTTAAACTATTCCCAGTCTGCTTAACTCCGGAGGCCAAGTAGAAAAACTTACAACTGGGATCTAGGAAAGCCAAGTGCCAAGAGTGACCAACCCAGCAGATGTAAGGCATCTCTCTTCATAAACTTGGTGACCCCACTGATTCTACAGGAGTCAGGAGAGTTTAGGGAAAGGATCTAATGGCTAGTAACAGTTTGCACATCAACCAAAGCACCGAATCCACAAGTCTTCGTGCAGAAACATGCACACACATTGACACTTTAAAGGCACTGTTTCCAAACCTTTCACAGGGCTCCTGCTTGCCCACACCCCAGTTACTGGGCTTGGCTCCCTATAATCCAGACAGAAACTTTTTAGACTTTTACTTGTTTGACATAAGGTGACGGTTTGAGGCCATCCTACACAACTGAGTATGGTGTGAGCAGTATACCACAGTTTCTGTTTCCTCAGCTAATGTGAGAAATTCTTTATATTACAATGAATGTTGGCAGGCCAGTCATCTGTCTGTAAAATCATACATTATTCACTGTCATACTCCCCAAAACCACAACTTGTGTTCACTTGCTCATATCTAGGGAGGAATTATGGCATCTATACCATTTTTTTCTTCCAGAAAGCTGCAAATTTCTTTTCCTGGGTTTACTTGACGTTACCAAACCTTGGTATGTTAAGTTATAGTGGACCGAGTGCTACTTTTGGTCAAATATGACTGGGAATTCTAGCTTAAGAATCTACCCAGACCCACAGCCCTGGGACAGCTTCTGTAGCTTTTGTGCTTGCCCAATGCTTGACCTCAAAGTCCAGCTGTGGACTTCAGGCTTCACACCTAAGCCCAAGGCAGTCTCAATCCCTTGCTGTACTTCCAGTTCCCAATGACTCACACCTGAGGTGTGGTCTCAACACCTTGCTGGACTTTCAGTTCCCAACGACCCATGCCTGAGGTAGTCTCAACCCTCGCTGAACTTCCACCTGAGGTAGTCTCCACAACAAGCTCCCACACTGGGGCACCCAGGCTGCCTGACCCTGAAAAAGGTGCAAGGGTGCTGGCACCTGGTCTCTGAAACCGACCAGCATTTGTGCCCCAAGTTTCAGGAGCTCCACCCGTGCTTACCTTGCCTCTGAAGCTTAAGGCTGCCTCGTGCTGCCAGCCTGCACCTGTGAAGTCTGCTTCCACATGCATGCAGTCCTGTCTCTATGGCTGGCAGACCCCACCTCCAGTCTTCAAACTTCTCCAGCCCAGGGTATGGTATAATCATGAACAGTTGCACCAACACCTTCTCCTTTGTACAGTACAACTTTGGAAGACTAACAGAAGATGCAAGGACTGTGTTTAATTTTCAAAAAGCCTTTTCTAGCCAGGCGATGGTGGCACACACCTTTAATCCCAGAACTTGGGAGGTAGAGACAGGTGTATTTCTGAGTTCGAGGCCAGTCTGGTCTACAGACTGAGTTCCGGGACAGTCAGGGATATACAGAGAAACCCTGTCTCAAAACAAACAAACAAACAAACAAACAAAAAACAAACAAAGAAAAAAAGGCTTTTCTAATTTAAAATGATAGAAACATAAGGTGTTTGTTTTAAGAACAAGTTCCATGGAGTATGGTTGACACTACTGAGTCTGATTTTTTTTTCAGACTGAAAGGTTGGAAGAGTGACCTCTCAAACTTTTGGTTCCTTCACACAGAAACCAAAGAATTATCCTTTGATACTATGAGTGCAGCAGCATGTCTGCTGCTGACTGCTTAGCATGTTCAGTTCTTAAAGTCAGTTTATAGCTATGTGGTGACTGTGTAATAAACAACATTCTTCCCAGCTCTTTAAGGAAGTAGTCATTGTTGGAAGCATAAGCCGCCTTATGGAGAAAACATTCTACCCTGGTCTACAAAAGTTTTTCAACTCACTGTAAAGAAAGAATATTTAACTTCAAATTCTGGTTGGTTGGTTGGTTGGTTGGTTTTTCTCATTTTCTTTTAGTTTTTATTTTTTGTCTTTAAATGACTAAGGTCAAGTTTTAATTTTCTCATAAACATCACTTCTTCCCTTGCAATATTTAATTTTATTTAGTATTCATTTTAGAAGCAGCAATATGATAATTTATACTAACAAATGCTACTGTAATCATACACCAATTCAAACTTATTTGAACTTGCTTAACAGAGAGTTTGTTTGCTCTAAGAAGTAAACTGTTGTGTAAAGGGGCAGCAGACACCAAGAGCAGAAACAAACCCTAGGATAATGTTAACTGTCATGAGTGTACTTCTTAAAGTTTAAGCTAAATAGTTGTTGTTTTTAATAAACTAAATCTTACCAAATTAACCACAATCTGGCATAAGTCAAACTCTTTAAATAAATGTAGAAATTCTATTTAATTGAGGTCATTTTTCTTATATTTGATTTTCAGATTTTTTTTTAAGATTTATTTTTTATGTCAGTAGACTTGGTATTGTCTTCAGACACACCAGAAGAGGGCATCAGATCCCATTACAGAAGGTTGTGAGCCACCATGTGGTTGCTGGGAGTTAAACTCAGGACCTCTGCAAGAGTAGTCAGTATTCTTAACAACTGAGCCAACTCTTCACCCTGGTTTTCAGATTTTTTTTTAAAGAACAGTTAAATAAAAAATACTTACACTTTCATAGACTTCATGGTAGTTCTGTGCAAGTTGCTTCAAGTTAGATTTCTATACTGATGTTATGCCGTAATATTTTAAACACCATTTTACTGTCTAAAGTACTGAAAGTATGATTACCTGTTACAAAGGTGAGAGTGTTACTGCTGTGAGATGAATCACCTATCCAGTGTCTCACTGAAGATAAAGTAGGAAAAACTCAAGAACACCTTGAGAGAATACAGAATACAAGTCTATTGGCTTTGTGCTGTATATGTGACAGATAGAGAAACGGAGGAAACTAAGTACATTCGAGTTGAAATTTGTGTTTGACTGCTGAATTTGGAGTCTTCCTTCTTGGAGAACTAATTCTAGAAACCTTTGAAACAACATCTTGGCTTTTTTCTCTTAAGAGTAAATATTTATCTATACAAATTTACCTTCTATGAACCCTCAGTGTCAGCTCTTTGCATCAGGGAAACATGACTAATGTTTCTTTTACAGCTTCTCATCTTTTTCTTTACTTTGTTATTTTAATTTAAAAGTATAATCTAGTAAAGTGTGTCAAAATGTACTATTGAGGGATTATGAGGAGATACTGATTAGATGCTTTTTTAATTTTTTACTTTCGACTTGAGATGCCATACCAGAATTCTACTAGAACTAATAAGTAAGGTAAGTTACTATAATTATGATTCTTTCAAACTGTTTTTGAAATACACAAAACTTTCTTAAAGTGTTTATATTGTCTTACAAAGGACAGGAAACCATTTTATTGAAGAAGTGATCTCACAGGTCTAGGTTTCATATATTAATGGATATTAATTTGAGAAGAAAGTGTACAGCTAGAATTATTTGAGGAGAGTGGAGTGGTGCATAATTTAACAATTGTAAAATCTATTTGAACTAAGATTCTTAGACTGGATTTAAAGCAAAATTTTATCTCGAAATGCTGGTGTGCTTTATAATGCTGCAATGGGAAGGATTCTTATCTGTAGTCTAAGTATTTTACAGCAGCAAAACAGAGGTTTAACAGGCTCAGTTAGTCAGTCTTCACCTGAGGGTACCTGTTTTATTTTGCATATTCCCAATACCTACAAGAATGTCCATACTGAAAAGCTGCCCCATGTATATTTGTCAGGTGAACACTTTGGACTTTATTTTTGAGCTGGTTCCTTTGCATGATGCTTATTGATGACTTGTAACCAATTATCTGTAGACTGAATTTATTTCTATTTATAGTTTTTGTGAGCCAGCCTATGGTTTTGTTCTTATAGTACTAATTATGAGAAACTGGAAATCGTACGCAAAGCTGTTAGTGTTTTCAGTTATGTAGTTTTGTTTGGAATAACCTTCTAGAAATATGAGTGAGTTCATTAAAGAATAAAAGAGGCACTGGAATAGTCCTTTGCATGATGCCTTTTTGCTATGTTGCCTACAGTTGCTGTGCTGAAGCCAGATCAAACCCAGTTTCCACTTCCCCAGGCCTGATGTGTGGTTGGGCCTGTACTACTGTGTCAGAGACACAAGAGCTTGGGGGACAGCAAGTGATTTGGAGGAATTTTATGACTATAAGTATTTTTCCTTATAAGTAACAGTTATTACAAAATCAAAATAGCAGTGCATGTAGTAATCAATGAGCATACTTTGTTAATCTGTGATTGTGAAGTTGGTCTGTAAAAGCACTTAAAACAGGCTTGCAGCTCTTCCCTAGTTTACTCATTTCTCATTTGTAGCCTACCGGTAGTAGACTGTTTATTCTTCCATAATTTTCATGACAGCATTCCTTCTAAAAAACCAAATACTTGGACAGTATTCAAATTGCTCCACATCAGTGTTGCTAACTGGCGATGCCTGTAGGGAACTCAGCTGACTCTCCTATCCCCTAATTAGTGGTGGACTGATGAGCTTCTCAGGAGGTTTGTTGGTTTCTGTCTGCACAGTTCTTACACACTCCTTGGTATTCCCCTTACTATGTATACAAGTGCGGATCCTTTGTAACATCTCCTTTTTCTCTGGTCTCCCGTCAGTATTCACTGGGGCATCAAAAAACAAGGGTGCACTCTTAATGATTCTCAGATGCCAATTTGTATAATGACCTTTTCATAGGTAATGACAGATTGAGAGACACAATGTAAATTACCTATCTTTTAAATTTAGTTTTTAATTGATAAGATACATAAAACAAATTCTAAGCTTTAGTAAATAGCTTGTTTGGTTTGATTTTCTTGTTACCTAGATGAAGCTCTTGTAGACTGTAAGATACATTTGCTGTTCTGGACTGTTTGTACACTAGAAGTCTCCTTACAGTCTCCCAACTAAATGCTGTCCACCCTAGATCACTTCACAGAGCCAATGGGTTCTTCTGCCATTGTGATGCACTGAAGAGTATTTGCAAAACTGGTAGTAACTCTTGAGCAGAGTGCATTTGTTAGGTTTACCCGTTTATTACTGTTATTGTTTGATGTTACAGAAGTTTTGATTCTGAGTAAATTTCCTTGTTGCAAGAACAAGTGCTCATTTAAAAGGTGGCAATCTCTTCAGAAGGGTCAAGAAAGGCTATGTCTGCTCGATGAATATAGGCAGTGTGTTCCAATGTGTGTATTGTTCTTATGTTTGTAATAGGGATGATGTGAAGAAAGATAGGGCATTAAAATTAACTCCTCAAGGATAATCAGTCTCTAGGCAGGACTGAAAGGGAACACAGAGGCCAATCCATGAACAGTCCTCTCCGGCTTATCTCCTCAATGACTACTATGTGTGACTCTTCCACTCATTGACTAAGGGAATTCTGATACTCAACTTTTGTTCAAAGGGGCCCCATAGTTAACATTTCATAAAAGGTGTTCAGTACTTCTCTTGCAATATTATCTCATTCCTTTTCTTTATTGTTAAGATCTTAGACGGTCTCAGAATATATTAGAACACTTAGAACAAAAGTTTCCTTTGACATTAGTTCTCTATCCCAATATGATTTTAAACTTGTATGTTGAATGGCACTTATATCTGTCCATTTTTATGAATTATGACTGAATTATCTTTCTAATCATTAAGCAGGTATCAGATGAAGGGAGTCTTATGCTCCTTTCTTTGCAAAAGAAAATAATCTTCACTTCCACAGGGCAAAATATTTTAGGGAGCCTATGATAAACCTAATGCAAGCAAGAGGACTTCAGACATGCTATAATTTCTAAAGTACTTTTGGGCATAATTCAATGAAAATTAAAACCCCACAAATATTCTCTAAAGCCAAGGAGCTACATCAGATAATTGCTCTTGCATCAAAGGCACTTCAGCCCTACACCTCTGATCTTTTGATTTCTTTAGCTGACCTTGTTTTGCATAGTGTTTTATTGAATCTCAGAGATCCTCAGCTGAACAATTCAGCCACTGCAATTTCTGCAACAGATGCTAAGCCATTTATCCTTCTAGATGAAATTTAGGATTCCTTTAGGACTTCCAAATATTTCACTCCTGGGATAGATAGCTCTAACTGTGAGGTATAACCAGAAGCTAAAGAAGCACAGCTGAATCTTCTTTCAGTGACCAAGGTAACCTGGGGATTTTCCCTGATGAGCTATATTAAATTGCATCTTCAGTTTCTGACATATGTGGCACAACTCTCTTCACAAGAGTCTGGATACTCTCATTGAAACTACAGTCTTAATGTTACCTTCCTGTCAGAGGACGCCTCAGTCCTTTCCATTATTAACAAAGTGATCTTAGACATTAACCCCCTCTTCAAGGAGAATTATACTATTTTTTTTCCAAGGGTAAATAAAATTTGTCATGACCAATATGACAGTAGACACACTCATTTGACTGATATGATTTTTGGTTTATTCCCCTTTGATCTCATATATCCATGGCAAATTTACATACATTGTCCTCTAATAAAAGATCTTTAAATCTTCACACTCCACTAGGGTGGGAAGACATACCCATGGGTAAGAGAGGCTCATGACCATACTGGTATGACATCTAGGATCCTGGTGATCATATAGGTTTCTTTAAAACTGATAATAAGAAATAGATAGTTGACATACTTCATTCCTCTCCATCTATCTGACATCAGTCTTAAAATGCTACGTAGATAAAACAATTAACCTGACTCTTTGAGAAAAAAACATTAATATAATGTCGAATATACTATGGACTCTCTGAAGAAAAGTCTCTCTGATACTGTGATGAAGAGTTCGAACAAAAGTAGGTGAGGAGATATCTTTGGTGATGAGGTATGGAGGGGATAATGCCGTACTTTCTCTCATGGCCCAATGTGGTTTTGGACATTTTTCTCTCACAACAAGATGGTCTAAAGTTCTGTTTGTGTCTACCTTGTTTGGCATTTTCTCCCAGTGAGGATTTTCTCAAGACTCTTTCTATTTCTACTCTTCAGGATATTATATTTAATACCCCCAGATGCAAGAAAGAAGGCTCAGATATTGTTTTTATGGGAAATAATCCTCTCACTTTTCCTTATCATCAAGGAATTTTATGCTAGTTAGAATTCACTCAGTTTAAGAGTAACAAGCATATACAGAAAGTTAGGCCAATCCAGTATAAAATATTATATTTTCCATTGTTATACTGATCTGGGTAGCAGAACACAACACTAAGGAGGTAGTGAGGCTACTACCAGAACTCAAGTTTGGTATAAACATAAAAATTGCTTCTTATTGTCTTGAAAATATCAGTTAAGATGTGGATCTCCCAAACTAAAAAGAACTGATAGATGAAAAAACAATGCAATGCTGCTACTTTTGCCCTTTGCAGGCTGCACAAGCTTTTGTCTAATTCTGTTTCTGTGTAATGTGATATGAAATATTCCTACATGGCACAAAGTTATATCTTTCACACTCACAGAAAGGGTAGCTAATTTATACATATAGTTATTCCACAGATTTCTCCAAGTAAAAAATTGTCTCAGCATCTCCTGCTTTGATTGAGGGGAACAGATTGCTGTTTCTTCTAGACTACAGCAGCCTTGTGGTCTTACCCACTTGGCAACCCTGGTCAGAGATTTTCATTTTCAATTAAGCGGAACTTTGATTTTTCCCTTTTCTAGGAAATGGCCCTCAAATATTTATCTTGTTATTAAAAAGAACCTATTGTTTTCTTGTATAAACAAGATGGGACTTAATACACTCTATGCACAAAGTATTTCTCAGAAAACTCTATGAAGATAGGGACCTAAAGCCTAACACACTTGAACAAGTGCAACCCCACTACTCCTTTCTTCCAAATGTCCTGGCACAAGTACCTTAGATGAAGGGGGCTTTTACAACATGGGGGAATCTCATAATTTCATCCTCTTAATGTGAGCACTTTAAAATTATTGCCTTGGACCAGAGCATCATCTCTGTACACTCAGGCCTCAACCTTTTGCCTCTATCATACCTTAACTGAGATAACTCTTCAATTGCCATCAGCCTCTGAGAAGCACACTGGAATGATTGTCATTCCGGTCATGGACATCGGGAGATGTATGTATTCTAAATTTTGATGTTGAATTGGAACCTTTTGGAGAGCATTGACATTCTTCTACTTCACATGGTATACTAACAAGTTCACTTTCTGCCAAAAGGCAACTATAAACATGAGTACTTTCCCCAACTCGTCATTTGGTATTTCTTTATGATGGAAAGGAAATTCTGTCATCCTATTTTGTCCACAAATTCCTTGTAATCAAGAAGGCCTCAGACCTGTACCTATATCCATGGAAAATTCAAACTTCCACTTCTATGCAATAGGTTCATAAATATTTTATTAAGGATGCTGAGGCATTTCCAAATAATCTCATGCATAGGATCTTCCATCTCCTTCTACATATGGAGGCCTTGGATATATCAGATTTTCATAAAAGCATTATAAGTCTCCCCTGTGTCCAAGACATCATTTGATGTAAATATTCTCCCAAAGGCTGAAAAACATTCCTTTCTTGATGACACTACCAAATATCTTCCTCCCCCCAAAAACAAAAACAAAAACAAAAACAAAAAGGACTTAAATAAATAAAAAAAAATCTCCCTTCTATTGAAATGGACTTCAGATATGCCATATTATATAGGAATTCAGCCATTCCTCCTCAATGTATATCCTATGTATATTTTTGTATAAAATAGACTTAAGAATTTTATCTAGTATGGTCTCATATTTTCCTATTATAATTTAGGGTGCTGTATTCTGATAGACATAAATGAGTTTCTGATGAAGCCTTATTACAGGGGATGTGTACAATCTTTTGATTATCTTATCTTTTGATTCAAGTCCTTTAGATGTTTCCAAACTTAAGCTAGAATTCCCAGTCATATTTGATCAAGTAACACACAGTCCACTATAACTTAAGATACCAAGGTTTGGTAACATCATGTAGATCCAAGAAATTTGCTGCCTTATGGCAGTAAAAAATTGTATAGATGTCATAATTCCTTCTAGATATGAGCAAATGAATACAAGTTGTGGTTTTAAGGAGTATGATAGTGAATAATGTATGATTATACAGACAGGTGACTGGTCTGCCAACATTCACTGTTTTTTGTTTTTCTTTTCTTTTCTTTTCTTTTCTTTTTTTTTTTTGAGATAGGGTTTCTGTTTATAGCAAATCTTCCTGCCTCTGACACCCAAGTGCTGGGATTAAAGACATGTGCCACTACCGCCTTGCACATTCATTGTTATATAAAGAAGTTCTCACATTAGATGAGGAGACAGAAGCTGTGGCATACTGCTCATACCATGCTCAATTGCCCAGGATGATGTCCAACCTTCACCTTATGGCAAACAAGTAAAAGTCTAAAATGTTTTTACTCTGAATAACTAGAAAATGCAGTTTTTCTCACTCACTGCCTAATTGATGCTTGAACATTTTTCTTCTGATAGTGGAGTCTGCAAGTTATTTTCTGTGATTCACAGGGGGCATGGAACAGCTCTGCACTCTGAACAGAATAATTAAGATATTTCTGCTTTTATTTCTGGGTCCCATAACCCATCTCTTTGAGAATGTGTGATGTTTACCCATTACATATGGGGTTTGAAATATATCTCCTTCTACCAAATGTGTCTCACAAAAACATCTTCTGCCTAATTTGTACTCCTTTTATAGCCTCTGTCCAATAGTCATTAGACTTATTTCTTTAGAGTCTCCTTTCCACGTTGTCCACCCAAAATGACCTGTATTTTCTTCTTATTATCAAGGAAACATGAAAACTTAAATTTTCCCACCATGATGAATGGAGACTGAGACTCTCCACTTCTCATCAAGATTAAAATATTTTGTTCTAATATTTTGCATCAGAATTAAATAGCAGTGTCTGGAACTTGACACTTTCAGTCAAGATTTCAAGAATAGAACAAGCCAAGATTTTCAGCTCAGACTTAAGTAGATTCACAGAAAGAAAGAGCTGAATGCTCTATGGAAAATAGAGCAGTCAAGAATGGTGTTCACATTGCTGCCTAACTTTCTGAAGACGCCATGGAAAATGTGGAAACCCCTTTGTTGTTGTTTTTGTCTAGTTGTTCTCCTGTTGTTTCTGTTTTGTTTTAGTTCAAGAAGTTGAGGACTTTATGTTAAGTTCTTGCCATTAAATATTCATAAGCAGATTGTTCTTAAAACTTCCTCTTTTTTTTACTATATTTCACAATAAACCATATACATGTTTGTCTCAGTATTGCAAAGATTTATGATCATTTACTTCAAATTTTTAATGTAAATAGTTTGAATAAAGTCATTTTCAGCTGTATACTCATTGACTATGGAGCGTTGTATTTTTGGAAATGTTATAAAAATTCCACAGGATGTCAGTTTCTTTTAACATCAATTAGAAGATCCGTCATTACTAGTTAGTCTTAGAGTATCATAGAATTTTGGTTATTTTTTTTATAAAACTCAGATGAATATGCCTTAAATTGGAATGCTTTCAGAAGAAATAGTATCTATCAGATTACTCATCTCCATTAAAATTCCACATTAATTATTTTAATAATAAAAATGCTGGGAAGATAAAGGAAGCCTGTCTGCCAGGACTTCCAACAGATACAGGATCAGAAGGCATGCAGGTATCCCTGCCCAACCAGAGGCACACAGTCCTTCTAACTGTCACCTGCCCATGGAGTGAGAGTGTGTTCTCAGCCCTCTATAACCCATCCAAACTGAGAGGCAGCCTTTCCTCCATGACTTCCAACAGATCCAGTATTACTAGTGAGACATCAACTACCACAACACCTGGCCTAACTAGGACACCACCATGACCCAGGGGGCACAGGCTCTCAAACCCAGCCAGAGGCACAAGTTCCTTCCATCATTCACCATAGCCCATGCACCATGCACTGACCCTGGACTCTAGATCTCCACCCACTCAGCCTATAATCAGAAGCAACTTGTACCCCATGACTTATGACACATTCAGGATCACAGAGAGACAGTGGGCCCTCAGGAGTTCTGAAACAACCAAGACTCACGGTCTCACAGAGGACAGGCTCCAGTCAGAGACAGCAAGGAAAACAAACACCAGAGATAACGAGATTGCAAAAGGCAAGCACAAGAAAATAAACCCAGAAACCAATGCTACTTGGCAACATCAGAACCCAGCTCTCCCAACATAGCAAGCCCTAGATATGTAATCCAACAGATAGAAGACACAATGTCAAGTGCAGACGATACCATATAAATCAACACAGCAGTCAAAGAAAATATAAAATACAAAAAGTTCCTAACATAAAAAAAATCCTGGAAATCCAAGACACAGTAAAAAGACAAATCTAAGAATAATAGTTATAGAAAAAAGTGAAAATTTCCAACTCAAAAGACCAATAAACATCTTCAAATAAAGTAAAGAAGAAAACTTCCCTAGCTTAAAGAAAGAGATGATATTATACACAAGGACAAATATATGGGACTAGAAAATAAATTTCTCCAACCACATAATAAAATCTCCAAGTGCACAGAACAAAGAGAGAATATTAAAAGTTGTAAGGGAAAAAGGTCAAGTAACATATAAAGGTACACCTCTCAGAATTACATAAGACTTCTTAACAAAGACTCTAAAAGCCAGAAGATATTGGGCAGATGTCATTCAGACCCTAGGAGAACAAAAATGTTAGCCTGGGTTAATATATCAAGCAAAACTCTCAATTACCATAGATGTTAAAACCAAAATATCCCATGACAAAAAAGGATATCTTTCCACAAATCCAGCTCTACAAAAGATAATAGATTGAAATTTACATCTTAAGGAGGAAATTGTACCCAAAAAGGAAGAAATATATTTTCTCACAACAAACCCAAAAGAGGACAGCCACACAAACATAATTCTAATTTTAACAACAAAAATAACAGGAAGCAAATGCTGTTGGTCCGTAATCTCTATTACTATCAATGGTCTTTGTTCCTCAATAAAAAAGACATAGACTAACAGACTGGATCTATAAAGAGGATCCACATTTTGCTGCAAACAGGAAATATAACTCACTGAAAAAGAAAAAAGCTACCTCAGAGTAAAAGCCTGAAGTAAAACTTTACATGCAAAGGGTCCTGAGAAACAAACTGGATCTAATATCCAATAAAATCGACTTTCAACTATGGTGTCAAAAAAGATAAAGAAGGACACTTTATATTCATCAAAGGAAAACTCCACCAAGATTAACTTTCAGTTCTGAGCATTTATGCTGCAAATGAAAGGTTACCCACATTTGTAAAGGAATTGGTTCTAAAGCTCAAAGCACACAATGAATCTCACACAATAATAGTGGGAGACTTCAGAAACCAGCTTTCACCAATAGACAGATTATGGAAACAGAAAATAATGAAAGACACAGCAAAATAACAGAACTATGAACCAATTGATTTTGACAGAGAATATCCACCCTAAAAAATTAAAAAAATGAATATATATAGCATGCCTTCTTCTTAGCAATTCATGGGACCTTCTCCGAAATCATCCATATAATTGGACACAAAAAAGGCATCAACTTATACAAGAAGTTTGAACCCCTCCCAGGCATCTTATCCAATATCACCATGGACTAAATCTGTTTTTCAAAAACAATAGAAAGCCCAAATAAATAAGGAAACTGAACAACTCTTTGCTCAATGTCTTCATCAGGGAAGAACTTAAGAAAGAAGTAAAAGACTTTGCAGAATTTAATGAAAAATAAAGCACAATGTAATATACTCAAACTTATAGAACACAATGAAAGCAGTACAAAGAGGAAAACTCACACTGCTGAGTGCCAACATAAAGATATTGGAGAGAACATACACTAGCATCTTAACAGCTCATCTGAAAACTCCAGAACAAAAAAGAAGGAAATACACCAAAGAGTAGTAGACAGCAGGAAATTATCAAACTCAGGGCTGAAATCATCCACGTAGAACAAAGAGAACTACATAAAGAATCAAGAAAACCAGGAGCTGGATCTTTGAGAAAATAAACAAGACAGACAAACACTTAGCCAGATTAACCAGAGGGCACAGAGACAGTATCCAAATTAACAAAATTTGAAAAGGGAGGCATAATAACAGAAACTGAAGAAATCCAAAAATTCAACATATCCTACTACAAAAGCCTATACTCAACAAAACTGGAAAATCTAGATGAAAAGAATGTTTTTCTAGACAAATAAAGGGGAATTGAATTTAAGTTAGGATCAGATACACCATCTGAATAATTCCATTAATTTTAAGAAAATAGAAGCAGTCACTAAAAGTCTCCCAAAGAAAAAAAACTCTGAACCACATGGTTTTAGTGTGGAATTCTCTCAGACCATCAAAGAAGACATAGTACCAAAACTCTTCAAACTATTGCAAAAAGTAAAAACAGAAGAAACACTACCTAATTAATTCTATGAAGATACAATAAGGCTGATACCTAAACCAAACGATACCTAACAAAGAAAATTTTAGATCAAGTTCCTTAATGAATATGAAGGCAAAAATATTCAATAGAATTCTCACAAAAAGAATCCAAGAACACTTCAAAAATGATCATTAAACATGATCATATAGGCTTCATCCCAGGGATGCAAGGATGGTTCAATATATTCATCAATATAATCCCCTATATAAACAAACTCAAAGAAAAAACAGATGATAATCTCATTAGATGCTGAAAAAGCCTTTGGCAAAATTCAACACCTATTCAAGTTAGAACTCTTGGAAAGATCAGGAAATCAAGAGCACATCTAACCATAATAAAGGAAATATATAGCAAGCCAATGGCCAATAACAAACTAAATGGAGAGAAACTTGAAGAAATCCCATTAAAATCAAGACAAGGTCCACTCTTACCCTATTTATGCAATATAGTACTCAACATTCTAACCAGAGCAATTAGATAATAAATGGAAGTTCAAAAGTATACAGATTGGAAAGGAAGAATTCGAGATATCACTATTTGGGGAAGATATGAACGTATACTTAAGAGACCCAAAAAATTACACCAGAGAAGTCCTGATAAACAATTTCACTGGATATAAAATTAATGCAAACAAATAAGTACCTTCACATACTCAAAGGATAAATGGGCTGAGAAAGAAATTAGGTAAACAACACCCTTAACAATAATCACAAATAGAGAGGAAGCTCCACTCCCAGGTGCTCTAACATGCCCAGGATCAGAGGTGAGGAGGACACAACATCTGTCCCAACACCAGGAGTAACTGGGAACAGAGGGACCAAGCACACAGGAACTTTTCCAGCCTAGTGCTCAGGTTTCTTCCAGTCTGTCTAAGCTGGGGCCCTGAGCATCCATTGGGTGCAAGCTCCGCAGCCAGTCCCACAATACTCAGAGGAAGCTCAACTCCCAGGCACTCTAACATACCCAGCATCAGAGGTAAGGAGGACACAACATCTGTCCAAATACAGGGAGTAACTGGGACCAGGAGGACCAGGCACACAGGAACTCTGCCAGCCCAGTAGCTTGGGTTGCTTCCAGTCTGCCTGGGCCAATCAATGCCCTGAGCAGATCTTGGGCACAAACTATGCAGTCATTCCCAAAACAACCAGAGGATGCTCCACTCCCAGGTTCTCTAACAAGCCCAGGGTCACAGAATCCCAGAATCATAGGATCACAGAAACAGCTTGACTCTGAGGAGTTCTGACATAATCAGGATCACATGAAGGACAGGAACCAGTCAGATTTAGCAAGGACAGGTAGCACTAGAGATTACCAGATGATGCAGGGCAAGCATAAGAATATAGGCAGCACAAACAAGGTTAATTGGCATCATCAGAACCCAATACTCCCAGCATTGCAAGTCCTGGACACACCACCACACTGGAAAAGCAAGATTCAGATATAAAATCACTTATCATGATGATGATACAGGACTTTAAGACAGACATAAATAGCACCCTCAAAGAAATACAGGAGAACACAGGAAAAAAGCTAGATACCCTTCAAGACGAAACACAAAAAAGTTTTAAAGATCTTCAGGAAAACACAATCAAACAGGTGAAGGAAATTAGCAAAACCATCCAGAATCTACAAGTTGAAATAGAAACAATAGATAAATCAGAAAGAGAGACAACCCTGGAGATAGAAAACCCAGGAAAGAAATCAGGAGTTGTAGATGCAAGCACCACCAACAGAATAAAAGAGATAGAAGAGAGAATCTCAGGGGTAGAAGACACCATAGAAAACATTTACATAACAGTCAAAGAAAATCCAAAAAGCAAAAAGCTCCTAACCCAAAATATCCAGGAAATCCAGGATGCAATGAGAAGAGCAAACCTAAGGATAATAGGTATAGAAGAGATTGAAGAATCCGAAGGTAATAGACCAGTAAATATCTTTAACAAAATTGTAGCCAGGTGGTGGTGGCTCATGCCTTTAATCCCAGCACTTGGGAGGCAGAGGCAGGCAGATTTCTGAGTTCGAGGCCAGCCTGGTCTACAGAGTGAGTTCCAGGACAGCCAGGGCTATACAGAGAAACCCTGTCTCGAAAAACCAAAAAAACAAACAAACAAACAAACAAAAACATTGTTGAAGAAGCTTCCCTAACCTAAAGAAAGAGATGCTCATGAAGATAAAAGAAGCCTATAGAACTCCAAATAGACTGGACCAGAAAAGAAATTCCTCTTGTCACATAATAATAAAAACATCAAATACACTAAACAAAGAAAGAATTTTAAAAGCAGTAAGGGGAAATGGTCAAGTAACATATAAAGGCAGGCCTATCAGAATTACACCAGCCTTCTCACCAGAGATTATGAAAGCTAGAAGATTCTGGGCCTATTAGATCAAAAATGCCAGTCCAGTATACTATACCCAGCAAAACTTTCAATTACCGTAGATGGAGAAAACAAGATATTTCATGACAAAACAAAATCTACGCAATATCTTTCCACAAATCCAGCCCTACAAAGGACAATAGATGGAAGACATCAACATAAGGAGCAAAATTATATTCTAGAAGAAGCAGGAAAGTAGTCTTTCAACAAATCTAATTCTTCCTCTTACAACAAAG